>NIBX01000148.1:0-28753 GCA_002718315.1 Agaricales sp. HM26-F1
AGATGAAGACTTCCTGCTCTCTAACATATTAGTTCGATTTGGCACAGGACAGAGCAAGAAAACAGAAGCATTCCAGGAACAGCACTTGAACAAATTATTCACAAGTTCAGAGGCCTGTGTCAAGAGCTTTGTTAATGGTGCAGAAGACAAACTGGTATACTATAACTAAAATATATGGGGATCTTGCTGTCTTCTTTTTGGTTTCAAGCAGGAAACTGAAAAAAAAACTTTCAAGATCGTTTCCAGCCTATGTTTTCTGAAGAGATAATATCACAGTGACAGATATTTCTCAAAGGAGGAGCACCAGCAAATCGCACTTGGTTTTTAATGTACGATCTATTGAAGAATACCAAGATTCCTGTTTTTGGAGCTGGAATTACTAGAATGCAAGCTGCAAACTCTATTGCATTACTGGGTCTTTGTGCTCCACCATCTATCGAAGATATGAGTCTTGTTATTGCTAGCAATAATGCTGGAGCCTTGAAGGGACTTCAGCAGTTAGGGATCAAGGTCAGCAAAGGGGATACTAGAAGCGTTGTTCGAGCCTTTGGGTTTCTTTACAGGTTCTTAGAGGATCAGCTCAGTGCTCAAGACCAAGATACTCTTGGATTTGGTACTATCTTCCTAGAGAATTTCTTGTGCAAACTTACACGATGGCAGAAAAGAAAGAAAAGGATATTTGAGAGTGTGGTCAAAAGTGTAGGATCAGATTCTGGTTGGGGCTTAGAAAAATATCCAGTTCAGACTAATCTCACACGTGAAGAATATGTAAAGTATGATACTTAGAAAATAAACTTTAGTTCTTGTATATTGATTTAGTTTCACTGAGTATCATTGAGTTGCAAACTACCAAGAAGCATTGATTTTACACAGCCAGCTTTACAGAAGTAATACGAGAAAGCAAATAAGGTCTCTGCTTTCCAATCTTAATAAGTTCAACAATGAATCCTACTTCTACAAGTTGTCCTTGCTGAACATGTTCAATGCCTACTCTCAGAGGTACTCTTTCTCATTTAATAACTCTAACTTGATACTGATGAACTATAAGAAACTGAATCTCTAGATAGACTTGATGGAATCGTCAAGAAGACTCCTTTGGGACCAGGTAAGCTTATAGGAGATAGACGTTTCACATAACATGTTGCTCATACTATATTTCTCTAGTCGCCCGTGATTATCAAGAGTGTAGTATGTCTTTCTCTTGCTCTTGGTTTCACTTCCAACTAATCTAATTATTCCTAGTTCCTATTGTAGATCAGCCTGGCATGGACTTGGATAATTTCGCATGGAAGAATGTGAACTATCAGGCCCCCAGCAGGACAGGCTCTATTCCTTTCGGTACTATCTGTGCAGTCATCTTTACAGCACGGGTGTACAAGACTTCAGGTATGCCTTGGGCCATATCACTCAGTTTTCTCGCCCAGTATATTATTCCTCTCTGCATCATGAAGACCACGGACCTGCAAGGAGTGGTGAAGAGTAGTGTTATTGAGTGTCCTTTCAAGGATCTCTCTGTTCCGGAACAGGAGAAGAATTCTTCTGCTTCTGATCAACTTATCTTTGAGGCAGAAGAGGACGAGATCATCATTGCAGAAGACTGAAGTTCTACAGTTTGTTTTTCACTTCTTTCGTATTACTAACTGTATTTCTCTATTCACCAATTCTCGCTTTTGTTCACCACCGCTCATGTCCTACTGTCTTTATGCTTCTTTTTCTCACATGTCTTCTTACACTTCACATCTGCTCTTTTCTACCTCTGACTCTCTTGCATCACTTTATTTATTCTGTGCTTTTTCGTATCTTTACTAGTTTTACCTCCTTACTCCATACTACCTTTCTGTTTATTACTGATATACTCTTTTCTATGCCAAAGTATATCTGATTCCATTTCTCAGCTGCAGTCTACATTGCAAGTGCGCCAACAGTCCTTTCAGTCTAACCTAGTAAGTTGTGGAGCATTATACTTCATAATGACATCATATCATGTGATTTTCACCTAGAAAATATCTATATAAAGAGCCTCATATAGAACTGCGCCACTTTTCCCATCATTCCCCTCCATCACTTCCTCTCTCAAGATGCGCTCTCATTTTCTGTTGACTATTTCTGCTTTAGCTTTCACTGCTGTTTTCTTGGACTATGCATATTGTCTATCTATCTATGCTGGGTCAATGTCTTCTATGCCTATTTCTACTACTTCAGGTTCTCTGGAAAGCACAATTATGACTGGACTATATGTGACCTCCAGCACGCCTCCCATAGCTTCTCCTTATCTTAGAATGACAGACTCAGTGTCTATATCTGATCTGCACTGCAATGTCTATGTAATGTTGCCACATCAGAACACAATTACTTCATCTATGTTTCTCAATTCCACTCCAGCTTCTGAACCAGTGGTGTCCTCATCTATGAATCTTGAATACTCTATCTATTTCATATATGTTTCTCATAAAGACGAATTACGGTTTTCTCTTCTGAAATATCTCGCTCTATCTATGAATGGCCAATATGCTAGAAATTATACATACGTCATGAATACATGTATCGATCTATATTGGAACTCTACAATATATATATATAATGTAGCATATCCACTCTTTACTGGTACAGTACAGATGAGTGTTACTTATGGCTTATATATTACAACTCCGGCCAGATCCTTGATTATTCGTGCCTATCTTATATGTGTAAGGAACTGCTTGACCAAAAGTCAGTACTGGCATTTATATTATAGTCTTATAAAAATATATTCTACATGTTCAACACTATCATCATCATACTTTATGGTTGGACGTCTGCTTCAAAGCAAGAGATATACAAAAATATCTTCTTTCCAATTTTCTGAAGCAGTTAACTATGATGATTTTTACTATATTACAGAAACACCTTCTGCTCAAATGGCTGGAGCTTCTAATATCATTAAGTGGTAAGATCTACATCAGTATGCTGTTTTGGAGTCTACTAGTATATCTTTTGATCAGCTGAAAGAAAAACGCTTCACTTTCTTAGAGTACAGACAGATGGATTTTATAGAACCAGAAATAAACAAATTATATTGTGATATTCCTCTACATATCTTACCTAGATTTCTAAAATCTACAGATCTTGCCACTATAGCAAAACAGCATCAGATTCAATTAAAGAAAGGACTGTCAAAAGATGTGATTACAGAGATATTCAACTCTCACATGCACACTGCAAATATATGTGATAGATTCTTCACAATTATGCGAATAGAGGAAGTGAACAGAGCAGAAAAGAATGCTAAGAAGAATAGTAGATATGAAGACAAAATTAAGTATGAAAAGAGAAGAGCTCAATTTCATTCACCATCACCTACATTATATGCAACTCAGTCAAAAATAGAAACAATTAAATCTTTAAGTGTTGAAAATACATCTACTAAGGTTAAATTTCCACCAGCATCTCTAAATAAAAAAACTGCTACTAATGTGATACGCAGTTTCTGTCAAGCAATTTCGCAAGATATGATCGCAGAAGAAGGATGTGCTGTTTGTGGAATACTTTATCTCTCTAGTTCTATGCTGCCTTTAAATAGTATAGATAATATGATTCATCTTCTAGAAAGTGACAATATTCTCATTTCTAGAAATGAGAGAAAATGTAAAGATGATCCTACTGTATCTAAAAAAGGACCAATTCTTGCTCCAAACTGTAGAAAGGTATGTAAAGGATGTATCAAAAGCTTAAGAGCAAATAAAGTTCCTTTTAATGCTCTTAGTTCTGGAACATGGATTGGTGACATTCCTATTGAGCTTCAAGATCTGACCTATTTAGAGAGACTCTTGATATCATTATATAGAAAAAATAAATATATTCTTAAAGTTATGAAATCAGGACTAGAAGGACATAAGTTATCTGGAAATATTATTTGCTTTAATAATCCTGTAATGAAGATTTATTCTGAATTACCACCACCAAAGGAGGAAGTAGAAGAACTTCTTGCTTTCATTTTTCTGGGCCCAACCAAGCCAACACCTAAAGATCTAGGAAGAACACCACTTTTGGTTAGAAGAAATAAAGTAAGGCTGGCTCTAGATTGGCTAAAATTAAATAATGTTTTCTATAATAAAATTACCATTTCAGAGAAGAATCTATTAGAGTATGAAGATAATAATATTCCTTTTGGAATCATGTATAAACATCATGATGGTTCTAATAGAATTGTAGAAGCTTCAGGCATACATGAGATGAACACAGAAGAGGGTCTTGTAAATGATGAATGTCTTTTTAAAATTAATACTTTGACAGGAGAAGACTTTCCTTCTCAAACTACTGAAAAATTATCTATTGCAGCATTAGAACATCTTAAGAAAGGTGGAAAAGTACTAGGTGTTGGACATGATAACATACCAGAGCCTACTTTTGAGAACGAAGATCTAATTCCTAAGATGTTTCCCTGGCTTTATCCTTATGGTCTGGGATATAAAAAAAGTAAGAAAGTCCTTTTATATTATGATAAAAGATTTCAGCTAGATTGGGAGTATACTATCTCAATCTTCAACTTGCAACAGCTTAAGATGGCAAATGAAGGAGGTCTGCTATTGACCAGACTCAAAAATCTAGATCAAATCAAGACTAGAGCTCAGAAGTTGGACCTAAATACATTAGCTGATATTTCAAAAAGACTAAAAGCAGGAGAGCATGTAGTTCCTTCCACAGAAAAGGAAAAAGACTGCTATCAGTTAATTCGTGACTTAGATTATGTTGCAATGAAGGTAGATGGATCTATTACTTCAAAGAAATTTATGAGAACTAATCTATGGTCTCTGATTAAATTCTTTGGTGCACCTTCTTGGTATATAACATTTTGTCCAGATGATACAAAGAATCCTATCTGTTTATATTATGCTGATAAAGAAATACCTTTTTTTCCAGATAAAATAAGAGATGAGATTGTACGTAAAAAACTAATATCTCATAACTCTGTAGCAGGAGCTAGATTCTTTGATCTAATGGTAAGAATGTTTATTAAACATGTACTAGGTGTAGGTGCAGATCATCCTGGAATATATGGTGATATCAGTGCATATTTTGGAGCTGTAGAGCAGCAAGGACGCTTGACATTACATCTACATATGTTAGGCTGGATTACAAACTCTCTAAGCTATCAAGAGATACGTGATAAGATCTTAGATGAAGATTCTGAATTTCAGCGTGAAATAGTAGAATATATAGAAAGTTGTCAACAAGGAGGTTTTCTTACAGAAGATCGTGAACAGGTTAAATCAGAACTTGATATGAAGGATGCTAGAAGTGATTATGTTAGACCAACAGAAACATTGCCAGATCACCACCACCTACTTGTAAAGACTGCTTTTCTAATGAACCTAAGTGTTCTTGTGGTCCAGTCTTTCAACAATGGTGGAATAAAATTGAACATGACTTTGATGATATATACTTTAGATGTAATACACATAAATGTGGTGGAAAGAAAGAAGTATTTGAAAAAAAATGAAAAGATAAAAGATTATGTTGAAGAGCATGGAGATACTTTGATTACAGCAGGTTGTAGAATGAATAAGTTTGGCACATGTAAAGCAAGATTTCCAAGAGAAGTATATGAATCAACTCAGGTAGATCAAGAGACAGGTGCATTAAATATTAAACATACTGATCCACATGTTAATGCTGTAAATATAATTTCTGCTTTACTTTTACGATGTAATAGTGATGGAACCAGTCTTCTTTCAGGAACTGCAGCTAAGGCTATTGTGATGTACATAACAAATTATGTAAGTAAAACATCATTAAAAACCTATGTTATGTTTGATGTTCTAAAAGCTGCATTTGAAAAGAGCACAGTAACAATTGACGGAGATCATAGAAGATCTGAAAATATAAGAAAGATTCTGACCCAAGCAGTCAATATGTTAACATCAAAAAGTGAGATTGGAGCACCTATGGCCAGTTTATACATGTTAGGACATAAAGATCATTATACTAATGTTAAGTTCAACAACTTATACATTAATAGCTATATTAATGAAATGCTGAAATCATGGAATGAAAATGATGGTGATGAAGCAAGAGTAAGATTAGCAAAAAGCAAAGGACATATTGTAGGAACAACATCAGTATATAATTATATATATAGACCTGATCAGTATGCTCATGTATGTTTATATGACTGGATTCGTTTCTCTCAGACTAAGACCAAAGCAGAGTGTGAAAAAGCAGGACTTGCTCAAGCTTTCCATAAAGCAAGAGCTGAAACCCCTATTCCATCTATTGTTGAACAACCAGAGCCTCTTCGAAGATCATTAAGAGAGCATACTCTATCAGAGAAAATGATAGAGAGTCAGGCATGGGAACAATATCGAAAGAAGCAACAAAAATCACAGATTGAATGGGCTATGAGTGATGATGATGATGATGAGCAAAGTGAAACAGAAACATTAATTGATGATGAATACTTTAATAATAATAGTTATGAAGAAAGTAGTGAACTAACTTGCTCTCAATCTAAAAGAAAAATTGAATATGTAGAATTTCAGCCAATACATCCTCAATATAATACACATCTAGTATCATATAGTGAAACACGTAAAAACTACATACCTAACTTTATTGGTAAGTCACTTCCTCACAAACCTGAAGAAGATAGTATAGAGAACAATTACTACTATCAAGTAATGCTAACATTGTTTAAACCATGGAGATGTGGATTAGATATGAAGTCACAAAATATGACATGGCAACAAGTATTTAATGAATATAATTTCCATGATGATCAGATTCAGCAAATGAAGAACTTTAACGTTCAGTATGAGTGTCAAGATTCAAGAGATGACTTTCATAGACAGAAATGCTTTCAAACTGGTCTCCCTATACCACAAGTGCTATCTGATGAAACACTAGAAGAGTTGGATCAAGTTAATGAAATGGACTGTGATTTAGATCATCTTGAAAATGCACAAGCTGGAGATCTTGATATGCATGGTTTAGTAGAGAAGCCACAAGTACAGATTGATCATGCAAATACTAAGGCCTCTTTAGAGAAGTATGGTTGGTATGAAGAAGGAGAAGACAGAGTAGAAAATAATATAGAACGTTATGTTCCTGACAAAAACATAAGAGCAAAAGAAGACTAAAGCAATTTTACTAAAAAAAAGAATTGAGCAAATCACATCTAAACCATCAACATATATTGAAGTTAATCCTGCAACCTTTATAGATGGAATAAGAATAATTGGAAATGAATATCTAAAGCATGATTTTGTACCATCATCTGCAGATCTCAAACATATAGAAAACTGCATTAAAATTTTTCAATTAAATAAAGAACAAACTAGAGCTTTTCGCATTATTGCAAACCATGCAACTACAGTTAAGTTTGAACCTTTAAAAATGTATATGGGTGGTATGGGTGGAACAGGAAAATCACAAGTTATTAAAACCTTACAAGCTTTGTTTAAACTGAGAAATGAAGATCATAGAATGATTGTACTAGCTCCAACAGGAAACGCTGCATCTTTGGTTGGAGGTCATACATATCATTCTATTCTCAAAATTAATACAAGATCTATAAGTGATGGTCCTGCTCCTGATATATTAGCTGCGATTAACCAGAATCTTATTGGAGTAGATTATATTTTTATTGATGAAGTATCAATGCTTTCAGCAAATTCATTGTATTTAATTAGTGCTCAATTAGCCAGAGCAGCAAATAAGCCACATCTTGCATTTGGAGGTTATAATATTATTCTAGCAGGTGACTTTGCTCAACTACCTACCTCCTATAGATGGTTTAAGATTGTACTCAAGAGACAAGCGTTGTACTTTGTCTCAGGAAGAATCAGCAATTGGAAGATCTATCTGGCACCAGTTTACCACTGTAGTTATACTTAGACAGAATATGAGACAAACTTCTTTTTCATCAGAAGATACTCAACTACGAACTGCTCTTGAGAATATGAGATATAAATCATGTACCGCGAATGATATTAAGTTTCTAGAAAGTCGGATAGCCAAGTCTTCATTAAAAGTACCTAAGTTAAGTGATCCAAACTTTAGATATGTTTCTATCATTGTAAGTCAGAATAATTATCTAGATTGCATTAATCATGAAGCTTCTCAGAGATATGCACAAGAACATGGTAGTAAGCTATATGAGTTCTATTCTGTTGATACATTAGGTGATACTACAAGTGGAAATTCTACTTTGGTAGGTAATATTCCAATGAATCTGCAACGTGAAATTTGGAAACTTCATCCTTACCAGAGTGGTAAAATTCCAGGAAAATTAGCATTATGCATTGGAATGCCAGTTATGATTCGATATAATGATGCAACAGAACTTGGAATTACACGTGGTCAAGAAGCTCATGTTGTAGGCTGGAATAGTATACAAGGTGTTCACAATACTCCAAGTTTAGAAACAGTCTTTGTACAACTACATAATCCTGCTAAAAATGTTACAATAGGTAACTTACCTATAAATGTAGTACCTATATCTGCATCAACTGAAAAAGTAACTTGTATCTTTGAAAGAACTTCATTACAAATTAGTAGAAGACAGGTAAAATTAGTTCCAAACTTTGCAATGACGGAATATGCAGCACAGGGTAAAACTAGAAAATATAATATAGTTGATCTGCGAAAAAGTCAATCACATCAATCAATTTATACTGCATTATCTCGAGGAACCAGTGCTGAAAATACTATCATTCTAGGAGATATACCAAAACATCTAATTACAAAAGGCTGCTCTGGGTTTTTAAGACAAGAGTATAGAGAATTAGAATTATTAGATGAAATTACACGTCTCAAATATGAAGGTCTAGTAAATGATAAACTAATTGATAATCATCGTCGAGTAGGATTAATTGCCTCATTTTTCAAGTGGAAAGGCCATGAATATATTCCTGATGCAACACATGAGGCAATTCGTTGGACGGCAGCTGAAATGATTTCAGAAGAGGCACAAGCAGATAATGAAGATATTAATTGGTCTCTAGTTAATAAAAGAAAAAATAAAAAACGAAAAAGAACAGAGAATGAACAAAGCTTGAATGAACCACTTAAGAAAGCAGGCAATTTTGTTGTAGCTAAAGGATCTAAACCATATGAACAATCTGAAATCCAACAGAATTATCTAAATGAGAATGATATAACAGGTCTAACCTGGAATGACACTGAGCTTACATGTACATATGATTCGTTGTTAGTTATTTTATTAACTTATGGAAAGTTAATCGAAGTGGAGGAAAGAAATATTTCCATTCACTTATACCACAAGGTGCTTCCTTGAATGATAAATTTTGTGATATCATAACTCACAAATACAGTTTTGAAAGTATAAGAGATAACTGGATTAAGTCTTTGTATCAATATAAACCTGGCAGCTTTCAACCTGGTCCTGTTGAAACTGATTTACATGATTTACTAGAATATACCTTACTAGTACAGAATACATTTAGTATAAATGTAGTAATTAAATGTAAAAGATGTAATCTTACATTACCATTTCATTGTAAACTCTTTAATCATGCATTGGTAGATGTTGGAACTGAAGTTTTGTCACCACGAATATTTATAAATAAGAAGCTGGAAGAGTTTAGACTAAATAAAAGATGTGGATGTGGTCTTACATACTGTGAAAGTAAATTTGTATCATTTACTGAGCCTCCTAAATTAATATCAATGCATATAAAGCAATGGACAACAGTTGAAAATGAAGTAATACTGACTCAGGCTACAACACGTCTAAGACAACTACATTATAAACTGGTTGGTTGTCTATATTTTGGTTCTGCTCATGTAACAGCCAGAATTATTCGAAATAAAAATGTATGGTTTTATCATGGAGTACAGAGCAGAGAGCCTGTACCAGAGGGTAGATTAAATAACATTAAGTTGGAAGAATGTCGTGGTCGTTCTTTAAGTTATGTATTTTATGCTCGATTTTAAATATTGTCCTCGTATATGCCACGCACTAGCGGTGGCAGTTTCAGCTGAGTTTTCTCTTTGCTCGGCCAGGACTCTATGCCAGAGCTGATTATGTTGAAGGAGATACATTTAGATATATGTTGGTCTTCAAAGGTGTTGATCCTCATTCAGGTTTTGCACCTACAGTGAATGAGTTAATGCGATCAGAGCATTTTCTCAAAGTCAATAATGCTTGGTCTAAAACCCTGAAAGTCCATTGACAAGTCCTGGTTGCCTATGCTAGCAGCATTGGCTGTCATCTGAGTGCAGGCAAAGCTGTTGCATCTCGAAATATCTTTGAAAATCAGTCAAGTGCAGCAGAAGCAGAGAAAGAGAAGTGGCAGATCAACATAGCTATCGATGGACCACTTATTGGCTCGCATACAACTCATCAGCTATGGAGTGCTAAAGAGCTGCATCACTTCACATACAACCACTGTGTTCTCAATGGACTTCCTCTTCGCAGTGATGTGATTGAATATTACAACATCGAAGGTCAACTTGTCACTGGTCCCACACTTCCTAATCCTCGAGATAACAGAGACGAATTCATTATACTTCAGAATGCTGCCAGATGGCAGTATCAGAACTCATCTGAATATTTCATTAACATCAATCGTGTCAATGTAAGAAAACAACAGCAAGTCCGTAATCTAGTGATATAAGATACAACACAGAAAGAGCAAGATACACTAGTACCTGTGGAAAACAATAATCTCCAGATACAAGATATAGATCATGATGTTGATATGGATGGTTTGTTATTTTGATCATCTAGATTTATCTCAGAGCTGATTGAATTGAGTTAACAGATACACCACAGAATGAATCTGAAGAAATCAATACTTCATCAGTTCTGGGCAAGAGATCTGGTGGAGGAAGTTCTTCTATCACTGTAGAACATGAGATCACTGTAGGACCATTATCAAGAAAGCGGCCAAGACGGAACTTGCTTCTTGAGAAACAAAATCTAGAAGGTGCAATTGCCATTATTAATGAAAATATCATAGTATGTTATATTTCTGAATCTATTATATATATAAGAGATGTTCACTCACATAATACAGGATGAAACATATATTATTTGCTTTGAAGGGTATTCTGAAATAGGAGATAAGATAATTCCAAGAAGTGCTGCGTAAGTGTGTAAATAGTAGAATTGGTCTTCAGCTGAACAAGTTACTATAGATCTGAAACTCTTGTTGAACAATGGAAAAACCCAGGCAGTCGATTCTGTGGTATTCTTGAATCTACAGATGACATGCCCTTCTTCTACAAACAGGGCAAAGCACATATTCAGCTATTGAACCTTCTCAATATTGATGCTTTGAATCGTCTTCACAATTTGCATTTGAACTTCCAACAAGAGATCTGCAGTTCATCATCCAAAGAAACACAGAGCTTTCTCACTTCAAATCGATATCAAACTACAGCTACTGTTTTTTCAGGAACCTCAGAATTCAAAGAACAGAATGCAATTCAGCTGCTTACTGATATAGTAACTTCTGCAGACTCACTTCAGTGGTTAACCACAATGCAGAGAAAATTAGAAGTCACTCAAAGCATGCTTAACCTAAGACTAAGCAGAGAACTCCGCTTTATATACAGGTTCTACTGTTCCTGGGCCCAAAGTGCTCTAGGACATTTGGTGTCAAATGTAGAGGAACGTATGCAAGGCTTCAAGATCACACGTGAAGCACCATTTATCATTGTCATCTACACTATTCTCAAGTGGGTTAAGAAATGCCAGAAACTCAAGGGCAAAAACAGAACTGATCTTGAACTGCTTTTCAATCTTTATGGTGCTTTAGAAGGATATACAGCGTTCAAGGATAATAAACAGGTTACGAGGACGATAGTTCTCGTTCTTAAGTCTCAGTACCCCCGGGGTTCATACTCTTGAAGGAAGAAACAAATGAATCGTATTAGCTAAGAAAATGATAATGGTGGATTTTCATTGGTTCTAAGACACCGGACTTTTGATGCAAACATAAGAATTGATGCAATCAGATTGTATATCATATTCTACACAAAATACCGCTAAGTTCTACTTTGACCATTGCGCAACCTTGGATCTTAGATATAGAATAACATAGAGTTTCTTTGGCTAAGCACTAGAGGCCTTGTCCTCATCTGTGAGGCTCATAAGTCAAATACTTGATGCAGGAGATAGAATGATCTTACCTGCAATAGCGTACCACACACCAAACAAATGCTCTGCTTTCTTGTAGTAGTATTCCCGCCCAGACATCACCTGCTTGCTCTTGCTGCTCATCTATTGCAGAACCTTGATATTACCATTGTGCTTATAGATATAGCCGCATTTGGTTAAGGGTGCTGAGGCCAGTCCTACTCGCCATCCTTCCTCTAGTGGCTCAACCGGATGAACAAACAGACCTGGGACTTCAAAGACTTTGGAATATTTTGCATCCTGAAGCCAATGATTCTTCCAAATCTTCTTACCGGACTTCATCTCATAGGTGAACTTGATCTTGAAAGTGTCGGCGTCCGCATTATACTCCAAAATAGACCCAAATTGATCTTCTGTAAAGTGCGGAGCAACTCCTAGTGATCTAGAGTTGCGGATTTGAACAACCAGAGGGGCGTCAAGCAGACCATTGCCCATTCCGCCTTGAGTCATGTTCATAGTCCAGTCTGGATCCTGGAGTTTTCGCTCAAAGGATCCTGTTACGACACCTTACATGCCTGCCATCTCATGATTGATGATACGTACAGGCCAGTCCTCGCCGATGAGAGGAGTGACTCGCCGCAACTGGGCTTCTGGAAAGTCAACTTTGATATCTGGGCTGAATTCTATCAACTCAGATGGTGTGGGCTGTACGAGTTCTACTCCACGAACACCTCTTGTGAGAATGAGATACCCGTTAATGAATGTACGGCCAAGAATCTTGTATTTTTTGACCTCGGGAAGCTCGACATTGAAGTAGTGGCCTGTTGCATTGGCCACCATAGCTTCATATGCCTCGGAGAATACACGGGTCTCCATTGCGTCTGAATCCTCAGGGAATTCACGCTCTATATGATATGGGTAGAAGAGCTGAGGAGGCGGTCGGAATGGGGTATCTTTTTTGATTGTGGTAGGTATCACTAGCTTGGGCTTTCCGTTGGGATGTTTGGGAGCGTCTTGAGAGCGAGGAATGCGAGGCACTACCATGACATGGAGCATTGTGCGAAAGACATTGATCTTTACCACAAGTGCTAGATCTCCTTTGTAGTACCCATTTCTGATGCGAACCCAGCTGTGGACCTTAGGAGTGATATCCTCCATCCTCTGAAGAGGCGTGAGGATCGCCATGGACTCTCTGTGATCCAGATGCATAGGTTCAATGTTCTTGCGTATGCAAACGAAGGCGTTCAGGAGCTCCCACAGAGCTTTACGAAGATCTCCAGCCTTGACGCGGAGATAGACTCTGTCCACACAATCTGCACAGATCGTAACATCTTCAATATCTTTCTTAGCTGCCATATTTGATGCGCAGAGTTCGTTGTAAACAAGTTGTGCCTTGTTCCTCTGTGCCGAATGTGTGAGCGAGGCTTGGCAATAAAAGAAGGTCCTAACCTTGACGTATATCTCCCACATCGGTTTCTCAGGCCCAACTGTAAAGTGGGCTTCATGGAACTTTCCCCAAGCTCTCTGGGAGTGTTTTTTTCTGCGATCCTGTTCCCGTTGATACGCCATGATTTTCTTCTGGCGACGGGAAACACCCTCTTCAGCCTCGTCAAGCTCCTCCTGGGTTGGCGGTGGAGTGTCTCGCCTCACAGACCAGGGAAGGTCAGAAGCAGAGCGAGATGAGCCAGCAGCGAGCTGAGCGTATCTCCTCTTCACTTCTTCGGCTTGGCGCAGCATCACCTGTGCCTCCTCCTCATGGGAGAGTTTCGGCTCTTGCTGAGTGACTTTGACACCGAAAAATGCTTCATCTGGTGTGTTGTCTTAAGTCATTGAACTACGTGTTTCGAGGGACGGGGCTTACCGTCATCTGAGAGGACCTCAAACCCTTCTTCTTCCATGTCTTCCTCACTCTCTGGTTCATCTTTATCATCTGCTGCGGCCGAGAGATCGAGGAAGCGTAAAGCCTCTCTCGCTGCCACGACTCCGTTTTTTCTGAGGTTTAGACGTCTATTCTCAAGTAAGTATTGTGAAGGATATGAGGCGCAGTATCACGTACCTCGTCTGTTTGACGACGTTTGCCTTGGCTTGTGAGGCTTCGGCTTGATGATTTAGATTCTACAATAATAGATTGCATGAGAAGCTTCCCGCATGAGAAATGAGAAGGGTACTGACCTGGACTGTGCTGAGAAACTGTCGCCTGACCCAGCTTGGATTCGCGAGAGGGTCGCTGAGACGGAGCCAATGAACAAGAGATATTCACAATCAGAAGGTGAACATACCGGTGGAGGTGGACCCTTACGACCCTCATTGTCCCAAGTATCCAGAGTAGTGAGGAAAGTCTTCCAAGCGTCCAACTCAAGTCCCTCAGCCCATCCATCATACGTTGGGAGCAACGTCTGAATCTCAAGCAAGCCGGCTGCGGTGGTTAAGGCGCTAGTCTTGATGAAATCTCTAGTGAAATCGACCAATCGACGGAAGTGTCAATCGTGCAGACGTTCGTCATCTTTGTTCACCCGTACTTGATCTGGGAAGGGTACTACACCTAGCTGAATTAGTCGGATACAGTGTCGTGAATAAGGGAAGAACGCACTTTGCTCTATGTTGTCCGTAGACCGTGGGCCTTGGTGCTCGCTGAGGCGAATTGTGTGCTGGGAAACGCTTCATCAGTATAGAGAAGATGTAGATCAACGGAGGACTTACCCTAGGTGGTGGGCCCGAACGATCCTCATCCCACACCTTGAGCAAATTCAACTGCTCACGCCAGGAGTCAATCTCCGCACCTCCAGCTGAACCTGTATATTGGTCGAGAATGCGAGTTTTCATATCGCCAATCTCCTTGGGACCTTTATCATGCTCGGCTATGTATGCCTCATAAAACGACACCAGCTGCTCAAAATGCTCGACTGAGAGCCGCTCATCCAAAAGCTGCAGGTGAATTGGCTGGATCGTGTTCACTATTGAAGGACTGTGGTTAGCCTAGGAGCGTGAATCGTGTGTAGCACTTACTTTTTGTGGTGTTGCTGGTAGTTCTGATAAAACGTTGCTCGGCGACCGGCCAGAAGCTTGTTCAGCTGACTGATAGCCTCTACATCAATTTTCCAGTGCATTATCTCTCAAGATCCTGGGCTCAACAGGGCCCGATTTGTTACGTTTTTAGAGCGTGTACTACAAATATACTTTAACAGCCAGAATCTACAGTAGAACTATTACATTATCAAGTTACCTCAGCCCTTTGAGTGTGACTGGGTCGTTTAATCTATAGTAAAAATAAATCATCAATTAGATGTAAGGCGTAGTGCTCCAAACAAACTTACAAGTCAGATCGTAAGCCTCACTTGCGATGTCGGTGACTGGAGAATGGCGCACTGCCGATTGATTGGTATCGCGATGAGACTAAATATACAAATTCAATTGAGTCAATACGCACGCCAGGAGAGATATTGGGTACACTTACGTTTGTCTAATAAGGTGTATGATCGCAGGCTTGCAATTGATTCCTGGAGGAGGCATAGGGTTCGACGACTGGCCTTCGAGGAAACTCGAGATTCGGGTCAATCTCTGCCATCCGAGGAAATGCGAGTCCAGGGAGCGAGAGTGGTGGCTCTCGCTCAAAGGGGCGGGCGGTCGGCTTTCACTCGAAGAAACGCGGATGGTCGGCTCTCGCACGAGGAAACGCGGGTGATTGGCTCTCACTCGAAGAAATGCAGGCGGTCGGCTCTCACTCAAGGAAATGCAAGTGCTTGTATCTCGTTTGATGAGATAAGATTGACGGCTCTCCCTCGAGGAGACGTAATGTCGTTGTCTATACCCCGAAGGGTCTTGAGCATTGTGCTGAGAGCACGAATTAATGAGAAGGCGAATAAACGGATAAGGTAATAAATGGCGACTCACTTCACATCAGCGAGTCCCTGCAAGGACACAACCTCAGACCGTCCCTTCCACACTCCTCTTTCTCCTCCTCCTCCTCTAGCTAGTACGAGAACCTCTAGTAGTGATCTATCACATATAGTTTCAACGATTTACACTATTCATAAAGTGGCTGAAACAGACTTACCAATGTCTCATCAATCACAGTCTTCGTTTCTGGTTATGCTGTGCCATTACCTTGAGTAGCGCATGGGGGGACACAGAAGATTGGATAAAAAACAGACTACCACATAGAGACCGATGAGGATGTTGACAAAGGTGGTGGCGAGGCCATGCAAGATGTTTGAGATGTTACTGAGGGCTCGAACAAGCAGAGGGAGTGGTGGAGGCAGGAGGAAAGATGGGAAGGGCTTACGTAAGCCCTTCCCATCTTTCCTCCTGCCTCCACCACTCCCTCGGCCTGCTCAAGCATTCGGCATCACCTGTGACGACCTCCTCAGGCTTCGACATCTTTCGCGATATACTCAGGAGATTGTCTGCCTCTCTCAATATCGCTTAATTCTAGCTTAGCCTTGAGGATCGTTCGTCTGGATTTCCCCTCACTTTATTGATCCGAAGCACAGGTAAGTCTTTTAGCTACTTTGGCGAAACGTTTCACCTACTCAAAGTTTTTATACGTCAGCTGGCTATGAACTATCATATGGGGTTTTCAGTATGCGGCCAAGGGAGAAAACGTTTGTAAAGACTATCGATGATTGTAAAGTAAGTCCCTATTTACTAGCCTATCTATCTATGCACTAATCTTCAATTCTCCAAAGTGCTCAGGACCTCAGTACTCAACGCATCGCGAACCACCCCATCTCTCAAAGTTCCTCGACCAGGGAGATCTCTATTGACTCTCAAGTCCTTGAGTGATTTCTGTCAATAGTTAGCCGACTCCTGAGGGATCGACATCGACCCTTGAGCGATAGCCAGCCAACTCCCGAGGGATTGACATCGACCCTTGAGCGATAACCAGCCGACTCCCGAGGGATCGACATCGACCCTCTGATTCTCTCCTTCGCCCAGTGTGAACACGAGCGAGCAGACACATTGTTGGTATCACAACGCCATGGTATAGGTACGCTAACCCTTCTCTGTCTTGGTTGTGAAGTTAACCCTTACTGGATTCGTTTATAGGTTCAGCCGACGTTTCCCTGTTCGTCCTTTCAACCATGGCCTTACGAAGGTCTTTGCAACCACACCAACATACTTAACAATCCCAGAGCAAGACGCTTCTGTCTTTGTTCTCTATCTCGTTCCTTATTTACTTAACTGTATTATGCGTCTGCCCTTTGCCAAGGGTAAACACGGAGCCGAAACATCCAGCTTATGGTCATGTCATTAGTATCGGTACGTTGAATTGCTCTATCTGTCTGAGTAGTCATTCACTGGCTAACTGATGAGTGTAGATTTGGGAGCGACGTGAGCTGCTTCGAGTTCACTTCCTTAGAGTTGCCAGCTCATCAATCTTTAGATATTCTTGTGTAGCCGTCCAGAGGAACGGTCGTGTGGAGATTATCACCTACGAGCAGGGTCAGCGTATCACACCGTCATGGGTTTTATTCACTGGGGAAGGCGAGCGATTGTATGTTATTCTTTTTTCTACTCTAACCTAGCTCCTAACTGTAATTTTTCTGCCTTTTAGGGTCAGTGACGCAGCTAAGAACGCGTACCACACTAACCCCACCAACACTGTGTTCGACGCCAAGCGGTTCATTGGCCATAAGATGGAGGAGGCTGAGCCTAAGAAAGATATCAAGCATATGCCTTTCAAGGTTATCAACAACGGTGGGAAGCCCGCTATCACAGTTCAGCACAAGGGTCAAGATAGGACTTTTGTAAGTGATCCATACCTCATTCTTTCTACTCAGATTTCTGACGTTCTCGCTTCCAGACTCCTGAGGAGATTTCCGCTATAGTTTTGGGCGAGATAAAGGAGACCGCTGAGGCTTACCTCGGCCACAAGACCACCTATGCCGTTGTTACTGTCCCAGCCTGTACGTTTTCTCCCTTGTTTAAGTTCGTGTTCAGTTCACTTATAATTCCTTTTAGACTTCAATGCCGCTCAGTGACAGGCGAGGCTCCAGGTCCTCCGTATCATCGACGAACCCACTGCATCCGCCATCGCCTACAGTCTCAACAAGGGCAAGGGCGAATCCCAGATCATCGTCTACGATCTCTGTGGTGGAACCTTTGATGTTTCCCTTCTCTATTGACGACGGTGTCTTTGAGGTGTTGGCCATCACTGGTGACACTCACCTTGGTGGTGAAGATTTCGACAACCGTGTTATCGACTAACTCGTCAAGGACTACAAGAAAGCCGGCACCGACGTCACCAAGAACCTCAGGGCTATCAGTAAGTTGAGGCGCGAGGTCGAGAAGGCCAAGCGTACTCTCTCCAGCCAACAGTCGACCAAGACTGAGATTGAGTCTTTAAGGATGCCGGTGTCAAGGAGGGCATTGACGAGGTACGTCTCTCTCCCTTGACGTTTTTGTTCATGTTCTAATTATGATTTACATAGATTGTTTTCGTTGGTGGCTCCACCTGTATTCCCAGGGTTCACCAGCTCCTCAAGAACTTTGTCGGCGGCAAGGAACCCTCCAAGGGTATCAACTTTGACGGGGCTGTTCCCTACGGTGGTAAGTCTCTCCTATTATCTTACATTATCGCTTCTGGTTCTGCTGCTGACCCTTCCCTTGTTTGTTCAGCTTCTCAACGACCACCGACAAACAGCCAATCGTAAATCCTGCCCTCTCCATCTTCGGCTACAGTTGAGACCTCAGATTTTAATTCACTTCTCCTTGAACGCAAGACCTCGAACATAGACTATTGTCTACTTGAACAAGAAATGTCGAACCTCAACTTGTGTCTTCTCGAACGAGAGGCATCGAGTCTCCTGCACAGTTCGTGCACCACATCTCCGAGAGAGAGCATTAACCTTCAAGTTGTCCCCTCAGCGAAAGATACAAACTGTTGTATCCTATCTCCTTGACCGACCAGAGCATTGACTCGATGGGCCAAGTCTCAGATCTCAAGTGTCCTTGAGATTATTCTTTGACTCTTGTACGTGCTTGTAAGTTCGTTCTGTGATCGATTGAGTCTTCCATGAGCTGATAACTTTTCCTGGTATAGATTATACGATACGGTACTTGTATGGAGTTGTAGAGGAATAAATAGCGTAGTGAGTCAACTGTCTAAGCACACCTTTCCGTATTATTTGATGTAAGAACACCAGAGAGCAAGAACCCCTGAGCTCAGGTCTATAGGGATTGGATTAGATAGGCACGTGCAACTCTGGAAGTCGGCGAGGCTCAGGAGTACTGAGAAGTGGCTTACGTAACCCATTTCTGCCTTTCCTCTTGCGTCTACCTACGTCTCCTCGCTTGTCGCTTGTTGGCTTTGCCTCCAAGTCCTCAACAACAACTCAAACGGTTCCCATGTATGTGTATAATCCTCCAGCTATGTGCACGGAGGAACTCATTTTCTCTAGTGTCGTGTCGCCTTGGGAAGACGTGTGAGACTTGGCGACCCTTCCCAAATGGAGCCTTGTCGTACCACATATCACGTCTCCTAAGATTGTTTCCATCGATAAAGGCGCCAGCATCTATACAATTCGAATCAGAGGACCATGTCCCTCGTACTGAAGCCATACAATCGGATGACCTTCAGTAAATGATTAAAGTCAGTTTCTTTCCTTAGGCATCTTTTTCATCGTACTCTAACACTGTTTTTCATAAAGGTCATCATCAACAAAGGGTGGGAACAACGAAGTAGCTCCAAATCATATCGCGTAGGAGTTCGCTTTGTCTAGATCTCCTCTCTTTGCCCAGTGCTTACTTTACGTAGCTTTCGTGACAGATCGACCAACCATGTATGACCTGGAAGATCCATCTTTGCTCCCGGTAAGTTATACACGCATTACTCTTCCACCGCCACGAGCTCATGTGTGTTTCTCAGATGTATCCTTCATCCCCTCTCAAAATCTTGGTGGGATTGTGCACATATGACGAGAATGTGTATGTGCGGCCAAGACACAGACATGTTAGTGAACGTTTCGTAAATTTTGACTGGTTCTCTATCAACCTAACGACTCTCGAACAGGTCTTTATACCGTGCCTTCTTCCCTACACCTACAACCTCGGGCTCGCTGCCAATCAGCTCCTATGTGTGTCCCAAGCTCTTTAGCGGGGACCCTATAGGCGGTGGTAGAGAAGGGCGTCTCAAGCTCTTTAGCGGAGATGAACCTTTGTGGGTTGTTCCTGAGCCAATCAGCTCCTATGTGTGTCCCAAGCTCTTTAGCAGGGACCCTATAGGCGGTGGTAGAGAAGGGTATCTCAAGCTCTTTAGCGGAGATGAACCTTTGTGGATTGTTCCTAACCATGGTGGGCGTAATGCAGTGCACGCAGTCTTGGTGCCCACAAGTCTCCTAAGCTCTTTAGCGAGGAGGGTTGTTCGCATCTCGGCCAGTGTATAGTGTCATGTCTTGGACACCAGGACTGCGCTCAAGCTCTTAGGCAGAGAACGGCTATGGTATACAGGCTTGGCTAACTCCACGACGTGTAATGGCCATCAACGTGCCTCTGTGTCATTAGGTCGTAAAGAAGGGCAAGATGGCGGTAGTTGATATATGAGCTGTCAAATTCGATAACGCCCCGCAACTCCTTTAAGATAGCCGCTCTGGCTGCTTCAATCCCCAGCACATTGAGGATTTCAACGCAACTGTTGGAATAAGTGCGAGTAAAATCCACTCTATCGACACACATGACTGTCTTGAGGTTGATCCCCTTCCTTTCCAACATCCATTCGTTCTCCTCTCTTAGAAGGATGAGGTTCAGGAGTTGGTGGAAACCCTGTCGTGCTCCTGTAAAAAGACACGCTTGATGTCCTTGACACTTCGCAAGCTGACAGAGTTCAGCATCGTGTTCTCGAGCTGCCTGAGGAATATATCCTCCTCGATGGACTCCATAGCCTCGTCATCCTTGTCCCCGCCTCCGATCACTTGACATTGAACGATAAGCTTCTCCGAATTATCTTCGCTCCAAATCACGAAGAGATCTTGCTTGAAACTCTCTGCGATACAGCCGGCAACGTAAGCCATGGTGAGCTTACGGTCGGTCATCCTTGCACGATCCAGCTCAAGCCTGAGGAGCCATGGGGACTGAAGATGGAGTTTAGATTCAATCTCTTCGTCTGGGATAGAGAAGAAAGATTCTACGAAGAGGGCATCCTCCTCAATGATGGTGGAGCTTAGATCCGTGTTCCATATTTTGACTGCAGCGGCGAAAGTCCGTAAAGAGGTATAAGCGAGTTGCTGCAGTACATTTTGTGCTAGTTGAGGGTCCTTGGCTAGTTCCGGTTTGAGATATATGGAACAGGATGGTGTTTTGACGTTCGTGGCAGCATTGATGATCTTCTTTCAACGAGGAACACCTAGGGTGACGTTTTTTACCTGAGACGCCAGCATAGTGAAAGGTATTAAGCGTCATCTGAGTTGCTGGCTCCCCAATGGACTGAGCAGCAAACTTGGATTCAATCTCACCGAGTACCTAGTCGAATACCTCCCAGGTTAGATGGAACCTTTCGAGTATCCGTCAGGTGGTAAAGGTAGCATGCAGATGTATATGGAAGGCGGTTGTTGCATTGTCCTGGGCTTCACGACTGAGGGGATTATCACCTCGAACCATCATTAGTTATGGCGTTAGGGCTTCCATGGAGTTGAGAGACGGGCTACAGAGTGTAATACAACGCATTATTATCTGTACAATAGACGGCTATCCGACTGCTAAGAGTGGGAAGACGTAGTGATACGTACAAGATATTGGTTCCCCATTCGGCAAGTTGCGGAGGGCGGTAGTAAGGCAACAACTCGGCGGTGATACCACCACATGTAACATTCCTCTTTGTTTTCTACCACCACTGTTACGCCAGTTCAACTAGCAAAGTGAGTGTATACATCTCTACCGTGTTTCGTAGCAGAAATCTCAATCTTAATGTTGAATTTCAAGTATAGTCTTTACTCTATTCAGTTCACTTATGCCAACTACAACTCGCAAGCAGTGGGCACTGATGACGAAGGACTGCAGCCTGGTACATTCAATACAGGAGTTAGTCTCCGACGTCTCTTCATTCTGTTCTGATGAGGAGATTGAACCTGTACATATCTCTGCCAAAAGAAGCAAGGAACCCAGGACGACAACAATGAAACGCCCTAGGTTACCTCAGTCGACTTCACCGACAATGGCAGAAGAGGGCGCAGTTGACATGCAAGCTCCTACTGGAGGAACTGCGCAGGGTAAGGAAGGGAAAGAATGGCGGACTCCCAGGCTGAGACTGGTGCCATCTGTCCCCACACCTGCAGTGCCGCACTCAGGGCTGGCCAAGGGATTACCCACAGAGGATCTTCCGCACTGGTCTCAGATTCTTTATGAGAATCAAGCAGAGGAGAGGGCTAAGTCTGAGCAGGCGAAAAAGTAAGTCATCTGTCCGATTTCCTTTGTATCATGCTCAAGTTTCTTTGCAGGGAAAAGGAAGCTCTACGAAAGCGTATTCTTATGCTTAACAAGGCCCACCAGGAGGGCATGGAAAACGCTGGTATGTACTTGCTAAGTGATGAGTTACGGATCTTCTAATCAGCTACAGAAATATTTGATACGTTCAGCTTCACGACTGCATGCAATCCACCTAGGGTACGACCCAAGGAGAAGAACTATATTCAGCAAGACAGTGAAGAGCCTCTGCGATGCTGGAACGATAACGGAGCCACACGATACGCAGTGTCTAATGACGGTTATCTGCTTGTGGCTCAGTATTCGGACGTGATGGGAAAGCTTCACAAGGTATGTTTCTGGCCAATTCTAGCTAGTATTGCAATTGTACTTATTCTTTGATAGAGCAAAGATTACACAAAACTGGTCCACTACACCGATAATATGAACTTTGCTGCGGCGGGTCAAGGTGCAGACAAGAAGACACGGGATGGCAAGAACGCTTACAAGAACCAGCACAAGCATCACTCATGGGGGCAGGCAAAACTGGTGCAAAGCTGGTCCGCTTTAGGACATGATATAAGTGTAGCAGACTCATCTATTCTTAAATTGCACCTAAGATATACTTCTACAGGTTCACGAGTACACTCCTTCAAAAGATTGGTTCAGCAATGCCTCAAACTTTGTGTCAAATGTAGAGGTTGTCGACGACCTGCAGTATACCACGAAGTGCATCATGCATTTGTATAGGCTGCTTGATCCAAAGCAGTATTGGACCATGAACGAAATCCGTAAGCACGAAGAAGCCACTGACGGTACCTTCAAGCTCTTCGGAAGTGTGGATGCTATGATGCAGGAGTGCCGGTTTATATTCTCACAGCGCACTACTCCTGAGCACTTAGACACCCAGGATCCCAAGACAGGATGGGTGTGTCTCTACTGCGCTGGGGATTTCAAGGAGGGCGGTGAACTCTGGATCAGGAGGTTGAACCTTAAGCTAAAGTTCACACCTGGCACCTGGATATGGATAAGGGGAAGGATTCTCTGCCATGAGATCCTGGAGTGGTTGGGAGACAGGCGCATCTGTGTGGCTCACACTACCAGAGAAACCTTCTGGAAGAGGGTAGGCGTCTCCTGCCCTACCTCTACATTCCAGAAGGTGCAAGACGCCCTCACCAAAGCAAAGGTCAAGGCAGCTGGGGCAGCAGCAGCTACAGAGGCCAGGCGTAGGAAGACCAGAGCAGGAAAAGTACCAGCCTCCACCTAGTTTTTTTTTTGTTTAATACTGTCTGGTTAAAATAGCTTCAATCTACTTCATAAATACATAGTCCTATAGATGAATAAAGTACAATCAAATGCACTAAAAAAAGATTAAGATGTAGATACTGAAAATCCGATATAAAGTCTACAGTAGATAGAGTAGGACAGTATAAGACTTAGGGAGACTGGGAGCCAGGAGGAGAAGGAGGCGGGCAAATATCCATCTTTGCTACCCCCTTGGCCAGAGATACCGCAACAGCAGATAGGCGGAGCTTCTTGGTCTCCTCCTCACTGTCACTCTCCTCATACGCAAACACCCTCTTCAGGGTCATAGGCCGCACTGCTAGCGCTGCCAGAGTCTCCTCCTGGCGCTGTTTATCAAACGCCTGCAAGGTATGTTAGTCTTCAGCTATATATGAAGAGAATAGAGACTTACAATGCGCTGAGTAGAGTCTAGGTGTCCGAGAGAACGAAGGACAAGCTGGGGTATCCACTTGTCCTTCTCTCGGTTCAATGGGAAGAGACATACACTGAACACAATCTCAACCAAGTCCCATGGTTGGATCATGTTAGGCGCACATCTAACTGTTCTGATCAAGCAGAGGTGAGCTATTGAATTTACAGAATAAACACGCAATCTAGACACTCACTTTCTCTTTCCATCCTTGTAGGAGATGGCGGCATATTGAACCACATTGTCTTCATGCTGGATAATACGCCCATGGTCCTTTCTCAACCCCTCCAGCTTCCCTTGAGGATCTACTGAACTCTTGAAGGGTACATGCTCGCAGTATGGTGCTTGAGACATGAAGGTGAAATAGCGTGAAGAGAATGACAAGGTATGGTGGCCGTTGTAGCGATTAGGTGAAAAGGCAGTCGTCTTATGCCCTTCCTCTAGCCTCCTCAACATGCTCTCCACTCCTGCATAGTCCTTGAGGAACTCCTCGCCTCCCAGACCTGTAATGGTGACAGCTTGCTTCAAATAGGGAGCTCTAGCTGGTTCACTGAACAACTATGAGTAATCTATCTCTCAGTTCGTAACACTAAATAAACTTACCAGTTACGGAATACAGGTGGAAGTATGCATTCAGTAACAACACCCTGAATGACGAACACTGCCTCTGTTCCTTCAGAATACAGAAGACGGTGCGACCTTGGAAACTCCAGAGGAGATGGCCCAGGTGCAGTACAAGGCCCCATCTGTAAGTTTTCAATCAGTTCAGGTCTTGGTTCAAAGAGAAGGAATGGTCGCTTACCTCTGTATAGATCTTGGATGGTAGCAGTCCAGGACTAATGCCAGACACTGAGGTAGACTCGTTAATACCAGCGACAGCTTTGGCCATACTGTCCTTGCATGAGTTGAGCATGGCGTCGCGGTACCTGGCCAAAGAGGCAGCTGAATATCTTATGAGTACCGCTCAAGTCAAGAAGCCAGAGAGTGACTGGCATACCTGCTGCGAATTCATCAAAGGCGGCCATTAGCAGGGGCAAACAAGAATGGATGGCTAGCAAATATGGTAGGTGGGGAGAGATAGGGAACTAGGAAGTGCTCTATACATTGCCTAATTCCTTTATATCTATGGTACCTCTAGACAGGCATTTGGGACTGGAACAAAAAAGCGAAAACAGCTGTCAGCTAGATTTACGCACACAACCAAGGTCCGAAATAATTGGTGTAAGGTACTCTTGTTTTTTTTTATATGAATATGTGGATGCTGACGGCGATGTTTTTCAGATTACTTTTCTTCCATTTCTGAGGCGCCACATGGGCGCTGGATGGGCGCTGGATCTTAAAGAAGAGTACCGACGTCAGACGTCGGCGTCGGCATTTGGCCTTCATTAGCTTACTTTGGAACATCGGTAAATTCCAAACTAGCTACATGTTGGCATAGAATCCTCTTTGTATAGTTAGCTTATTCATTTTTCTCTAGTAGGAAGTAGTACAATTCCATTGGTTTCAAGAACCTTGTCAATCCTCTCTGCTCTCCTCACAATACTAACTATGCAGTAAGTATTTCCTTCTTTCTCTTACTGTATCTATTCTATAACACTAATATACTCATGCCCTCATCTGCACTGCTCTCAGCTCTACCTCAACAAGTTCAAGTTTACCTAACTGTATACCTGGTCTACCTGTTGTAGTGATGTATAGCAGCTCTCAGAATATTGCGGAGATCTGTAAACAGCATTCCTTTCTTTTCGGAGTGGTGGCAAATGTGATAAGGGTAAAGGTGGTGATGGCAACCTTCACCTCTCTGCTCGCTTAGGGTTGTGTGGACCACTTTTTCATAACTGGCCATTCTCCGAGACTTGGTGTCTGGGGTCCCTCTAGAATCCACGTCATCTGAAACTCATTCAGATAGACCCTAGATCTTATTGTAAGTCTCCTCTTCCTGCTTTCCTTGAAGATCTACTATGGCGGATCCAGGCGTCGGAGATCTCTCCTTTGACAACCACAGGCTGACTCTTCAGATCTCCTCAAGTCGATCTCAGATAGCTAAGGAATTGCGAGATAACTTGGAGTTCTCATTACAGTGACCTACAAATTGTATAAAGGCTGCACAGTGAAATGCTAAGTTCTTTCCCTAATCTCGCACTATCAGTCGCTGATTATCCTCTTCACTATGGCCAAATCCTCCAGTTCCAAGCACTACCGTCTCACCTGCAGGTCCTCTGCTGCTGCCTTCGCCTCTGCAGAGAGTCCTTCACGCTCTCCCAGCCCTGTTATCATCACCACCCATCTTAAGAGAAAGAGAGGTGACCCTGCCACTCTTCCCACACTAGTAACTCGCCGCACCACCCGTTCCTCTACCAAAAAAGGAACTCCGCCTGGTCTCAAAGCTTTGTCTTCTACTTCTCATAACAAGTAAGTCCTTCTCATCATAATATACTGAAACTAGCTTGCTTATGTTTCAACCTACAGCGACTCTGATGTAGAAAGTGAAGAAGAGGTTGAGGCCACTCCTGCCTGTAAGATATGGCCTAACAAGTCCCACAAGCCTCACCGATCACGCTATATTGATGATGAGGCAGATGATGAGGGGGATGATAATGAGATAGAAGAGATTGAGGAGGCTGATGAAGAGTATGTCGCTCTTCTCATCTCTCTCTTGTCTTTTCTTTTACTAACTTCTCATTAGACAGCCTCCCATCCGTGTCAGGAGAACCAAAAGGGTCAAGAGGCACCACAGTCCAGAGCCACAAGTGTAAGTCTCTCATCTATCTCATCTACCCTCAAGCGCAATACTGACAAAACATAGTACTCAGCAGATTGACTCCTCTGAAGAGGAATATGACCAGCTGGCCTCAGGTCCAGAGATCCCCAATGACGCTCACATTGAGGGTGAGACTGAGGTGGAGACACAAACTGAGGATGAGCAAGGTCATCCAGAGATAGAGCTGGACTCAGATGCCATCGCTCAAGCCGTGGACCAGGTGGAGGAGGATATCAAGCAAGAGAGCAGCCTCTCTTCTCCCCATACACCAGCTGGCCAGTCTTCATCTACTCAGCTAGGCCTCTTATCACCATTTGAGAAGTTTGATGTCAAGAACTTCAAGTAAGCCTCTATTTTCTTATGATTCATTTATCTATGCTTATAATGCATTAGAATGAACAGGATGTTCCATTCCAAGGCGACAGAGGGACTTCTGCCACGTCTCACAGATGAGTTCCTTGCAGTGGTCAGGAAGGAGGCTCGCACTCTACCCCTTCCTCAGCGCTCTCACCTTGAGAACCTCCTAGCCAGTGGTGACGTGAGCCGTATGGTCGCTCATCTCGCAGAGGCAGAACACATCCTCACTGAGGGTCAGCTCCTCACATTCATAGATGAGTCACTGGATGAGAAGGTTCAGAGCCGCTTGCCAGGCTTTGCAGAGGGAAGGACAATGAGGCCCAAGCCTTTGTACGATCTGTTGAGATCTTTATCCTAGTTTATTAAATTCATTATTATATTTTTTTAGAATATTCCGTGGTCTTCAGAATGGGCGAGTCACCCATGCTCCCTATGTCCCTACTCCTGCTGAGGACGCTGCTTTTCAACAGAGCGTCATTGACTAGTAAGTTCTATCTTTTCTGATATTATTGAATAAGAAACTCATGTTTATTAATAGTGGTCTTGGTACGCTGTTGCGATCTCAGAGGAAGCCTTGCCTTCGCTGGTAAGTACTCTTCCCCTTCTCTTACTAATCAATTTCAACTTTCTCTCTAGCTACACGTTGCCAGAGCAGGTCTCTTCTCCTGAGTCTGCTTCCTCCTCTATTCCACGCATCAGTAAACCAGTCAACATGCTCAGCAAGAGCTCTCCTACCACCACCTCTCTGTTTACGCCTTCTAACAAGGCTCCTCCTCTCAACTTTAACAAAGCTATTTCTACTAGCAGTTCAAAGGCTAACACGCCCAAACATCCCTTCTCTCAGCCATCATCTCAGACTACACCACAATCTACTCAAGCACGATCTCAGGCTGCACAACCCCCTACTCCTCACAGTCTGATCAAGCACAAGCCTGTCCCTCAAGAGTGTCAGATTGTATATATACTAGGGTAAGTAATCCTCTTGGCGATTAGGTTGTTGAATTCTCGCTTACATGAACCTTCTCTCTTTTTGCTAGAAAACCAATACCACTGTAAGTTCTTTACTATTTATCTTTCTCATTTATATACTAACAAACATCTAGTCCAGAACACCTTCAGCTCCTCAAGCATGGGCGTGTATACCCTCCTGTCATGACCAAGACTCAGTCTGAGGTCCATGCTTTCTGTACCTTCTAGAACGCCTCTAAGGACTTGGCTCCAGAAGACGTGATCAAGCTCTATCTGCTGGAAGGGGTCAGGTTCCGCAACAACTACTTATGCAACCCAGTAACAGCAGATCCCACCCACTACCACCTTGTCAATGACATGCTCTGCCACAAGGACTCCACCTACCCTGTCTCCTTCATCACCCTGGGTGATGTTGTCTACTCTAACAATGAGGCTGGTTCCTTGCCCGCCCCATACAAGGCCAAGCAGATCTGTC
>NIBX01000149.1:0-28608 GCA_002718315.1 Agaricales sp. HM26-F1
CCCTCTTTGGTCGAGACTTTGGGTAGGTCTCTATTATATATGTAGTTCTGCTTGATGCTTACACAATTACATAGGCTGCTCAAAGATCCAAAGGACATGAACTGGCCCTCTGGAGCAGAGAGTACCAAGCCTCAGATGCCTGATCAGTTTTACCAAGAAGTCTTTGACATTCTTGAGGAGTGTTCCACCGTTCCTGAGATCAAGAAGAATACCATTCAGTTCTTGATTAGCCAGTCTAGTTATGCCAATGGCTACTACAGGAGTGTGGGGGATGAGATCTCTGTACTGGAGACACAGATTTCTACGTTGCTCCTCAGCTGTCTTTCTCCTGAACATCAGGAGGCTTTTAAAGCTGCCATTCACAGTTGGATGAGCTCTGAGAATGTGTACGTTCTTTGTTCTATTTACATTTGTCTATCTCTTACTCATAATTAAAAATATAGAGATTCCAAGTCTAGCCTCCCCAGTACTCCTCCTACTCCTCAGAAGAAGAAGAACAGCGATCTCCCAAGCACTCCTGTCACTCCTTCACCTGTCAAACGTTTGGCTAAGAGTACCGGTAATCTGTATGTTTATCTTTAAAAATATGAAGCTCTAGTGAGACACTTATATTTATATTATAGGGCTTTGACTACTCCCAAGAGAAGTACATCGTTCAAAGAGGAGGAAGTGTAAGTACTACTCTGCAATCTTCCACCTCTTCTCTGAATAACAGTTAGTGACGTATCCTGGAGCAGGTCTCCTACTCCAGCATTCAGGCAGACACGCTCACAAGTAGCATCTTCTGCTTCTGTCCCTGTTAAAGCAAAGTCTGTCACGGTCAATGAGCTGCCTCAAGCAGTTGGGTTAGTCATGTATTTCTAGCAGGTTCACTTCTATTTATTAACCTGTCAAACTAGATCTATTATTCTACTTCCTTCTGCACTCACTGATGCAGTCAAGGTTTCCTGTCCTCCTCTCTTCAAGCGTACACAAGAGAGCATGGTACCCATGCTCACAAAGGACTTTGCTTGGAATCCCTCTCATGAGTTTCCAGACAATCTATTGATCAAGGTTCTCAAGTTGGCTGGAGCTACTCTTAGAGTCCCTGACTTTGCTAATCCTGTTACTGCTGATCCCAACGACTACTGCATTATTCGGAGGAATGTTTGCAAGAAAGGCTCTCAGATCCCATTGGCTTTTATGTTCTTGATGAAGATCACTCATTCTAGGAACAGTGATGATGTTGGCAACACCAAGACCCGTCAGGTGGGTGGCCTTCTGCCTGAACCCATCAGAGAACGTGTTATGGGTTTCTTTGGTCATATTGGAGCTGCTTCCAAGAACATGGCTCATACTCCGAGACGCATGGTCATTCCTGTGTATGATGGGAAACTCATCTGTCAGACACTGTTTGGGAACAAACCTCCTGTTGACGAGACCAATCATTTTGGAAAAGGTATGTTTCCTCTACGCTTCCAACAGTAGTTTACAAACTGAGTATCTTCTTACAGTCAGATACACTCTGTCAGAGGGAAGTAAGTATTCTTACCTTTTCTGTACTTGGATCTTCTCTGAGTTTATCTTCTTCAGTTCCAGTTTTCCGATCCAATCGATTCAATCTTCACACTGTTGAGAAGATTCCCTTTGGCACACCTGCCAAGCTCCTGTCCTCCCGAATGGATGTTACCCCTGGTGACATTGCTCTAGTCTTTGCCACTGCAAACATATGGTTCAAGGCTGATGAGGGGCTGATTCCCAATCTTAACCTTTACGCTCAAAAGGTCATCTGTCTTCACTCGGTTACCAATACAGAGCAGTCAGAGGCTATTCCTCGGAAGTTTGAGTCAATCCAGTGCCCTATTGATGCTGTCATTACAGAGGACCCTGGTGATGATGTACAGATTATTTCTGAAGAGGAGGATGGTACTGGTTTGGTGTTCTGAATGTACAAGTAGTGTTGTGTTGTCTGTCGTGCAAATCTTGACTCTGGTTCTGTTGCTTTCTCATGTGTTTGATACTGATGCCTGTGGTTGATTTTACATATTATGTGTCGTAGTGTAGTTGATCTACTCAATGTAGATGTAACAAAGTTGATTTGCCTATCAATGTCCAGACTGATAAACACGTGCCTTGCCTCTTTTGACTTGAAACTATCATGTTCCTTCTTGTGATTGCATTGCTTGGAGTGCTAGTTTTTCATATCAACACTCTGACTGGCTATTTATTACCACACACTCTTATATCTACCACTGGCTGCACGCACTCTGTTTCCTCTGTTGGTACTCTATCTGGCTGTTCTGTCTCTCCTCCGTCAGCAGATATATCAGAACATGTTATCTGTTCAGCAAATTATATAGACACCCTGTCGCTCATTACAGACTGCTCAGTCTTGAAGTATGCATCTATTCCAACATCTTACTATTCTGCCTTGCAAATAGATCCAAGGTCCTCAAATCTACGTATCATAAGAGAAGCACCACTTGAAAAATACATAAGAGTCTATGATGTCTATGAGTGCCAAAGTGTTATACGGTCTACCATAAAGCCGTGCTCCAAAAATATGATTCAATAGATTTCAGTTTCCAGTTCTGTAAGATTGCTAGTTCAGCTGGCTCATCTTCAATCTATACGCAATCAAATCACAAGAGAGCAGTATCAGCAAGGCAAGAGGAATGCCTTGCACAAACATCAATGTGATGCTATTACCCAGGCTCTAACACTATACAAATGGCTGAGAACTTTCACCGTACATATCAATAATCAGCCAGATGTTCTAGCACATACAAAGAGATATGGAGGAGCCAAGGGTCCTGTCAACAATTGCTTCAACTGGCATGATATCAGCAACTACGAACATATCTACTCTAGCGAGTTTGATCATGATGCACCAGAACAGCTGACGTACATCTATGTAGGCCACTTTGTAAAAGAGGATATTGAAAACAAACCTTGGCAATTAAATATGAATATTCCTTTATACAACTTGATCAATATGCTAGGTAAAGACGAGTTGAAGATGATAGCAGCTAAACATAATATCCAGATATTGGCCAGGGACTCAAAAGAGGTAATAAGAAGGAAATTCACAGAGCATGTTCATAGGCCTGGCTACTGTGACTTTTATGTAACTCTACTTGAGCAGAGTACAGCTGTGCAGGAAGCAAACAATTGGAAGGCACGTAGATATTATGAATCACAGAAGCAAAAGGGTATAGTAAATCCTAGTAAGATCCATCATGAACCAAAACACATAGCTATAGAGAGAATAGTTCCATTCCCACCACCGCCACTGGATCGGAAAACTATGGTTCAATGCCTGAGAGGGTTCTGCAATGAACTTGCTCCAGCTAGAATAGCTGAGGAAGGTTGTGCAGTGTGTGGACTGCTGTGTCGCTCATATAAAATGCAGACACTTGACACAATTCAAGAACATATGAAAGTACTCAAGTCTGATGATATACTGACAAGCCTGTTGGCAATGTACACACAGGGGTCTGGTGGATGAGATGAGAGACTGAAGGATCTTAGTCATCTCAGCCACCGCTCTACAGGCTACTGATTACATAATATGATGTAATAATGACTGAGCTAGACTAGCCGGTCCTTTGTCCGGCAAACACGAGGACGATAGTTTTTTTACAAAAGACTTATTCTGTACCCTACAGCCTTGCATAGAATGCATGAGTCACAATTCTACCTTTGCACATCTTCAGATCAATCTGAGAGATACTTCCTTCTCTCTGGGCCAATCCATCATTCTCCATACCATCATAGTACCAAACTGCCTTATCCTTGATAACTCGTGATGTAAAGTGAGTACTGCCCCAGTAAATGCACCCTTTTAATTTATAATGCAGTTTTTGAACTTGTCCTCTGGCTCGTACAATTACAAGATCATGATCAATGATACTGATGTTGCCAATCTGTAGAATAATCACTTGTGGTGGAATAGAGAATTGCATCTTCTCTTCTTCATTATTTAAAGTCTGATGGCAACTGCATACTTGATTCTTTCTGAATTCATCCAGTTTGTGATCAAGCAAGTTCTGAGTTGACCTATAGGTTCTATCTTGGTCTATGGGCTGATCAAACAACCGACAGTTGAATGGGTTAGATGTTTTACACTTTTGGCAGAAGATAGTGACATTTGCACTGTTCCTACCTGTAACACGGCTCACATACTTAACCATCTCTCCTATCTCCACAGGCTCTCTACCACGTGGAAATATGTGTGGTGCTGCTTCATACAGTTTCTCACTCCATACATCTCTTACTGTATCAAATGTCTTTGTCTGGGTAATGAGATCTAGAAAGTAATTGTTCAGACAAGATCCATATTGATTCAATGAACTAAGATACTTCTTGCCACCACTTCTTTTCTCTCTCCAAAGCTCAAACACAATCATTAGATACGAGTCATAAGAACAAGTAAACTCTTGTCCATCCCATCTCAAAGGTAGAAACTGATCCTCTTTTACTATATCTACAGCAGCTGTTTGATGCAGCAGTTGGTTACTACTTCCTGCAGCAGGTACAAAGTTCCCAGGTCTTTTTAGCAGCTTTTCTTCTTCCTCATTGGATTCATCTACAGCTCTCTTGCGTTTTGCCTTCTTGTCTTTGATTATCCAAGGCAAGTCATCAAACTCTGTCTTTTCAGCCTCATCTAACATTTCAGTTCCATTCCACTTGATAGCATCATGTAACTCAGCTGGCTGATAGTGTTTACCTTTCCATTCTTGATATGATTTGATCAGACTTATTCTATTATGACCATATACATTCTCTGATAACTCTCCATAATACTGACATGCAGTTATGTCATTTAGAACTTCCAGCTCTCTGTACTCTTGGCGTAGATATCCAGAACAGCCTCCACTGATTGTAGCTCTTGGAATTTCTCCTAGAATAATGGTGTTCTTTGCACTGGTCCCTCTGGACAGTGCAGTATATACTGATTGGTGATTATTGGTAGAACGCAGATCAACTATATTATGTTCTCTTGACTTGCCTTGAGCTGCATATTCTGTCATTGCAAAATTGAGCAGCAGCTTTACCTGTCTTCTACATATCTGAAGGCTTCGTGTAAAATCACATTTGATGGTCTCTAAGCATGCAGATATTGGCACTACATTCAATGGCAAATCCCCCACTTGAACATCTTTAGCAGAATTAAACAATTTGACAAATACAGTCTCAAGAGCCAAGGTACCATATGGGCCAGAAATCGCATTCCAACCTACTACATGTCCCTCCTGTCTACGTGTAATTCCCAGTTCAGTGGCATCATTATATCTTAACATCACAGGCATTCCTACACACAATGGCAGAACACTTGCAAACTTGTCTGTCTGTTGTGGCAGTAGTCTCCATATCTTGCGCTGGAGATTCTCTGATATGTCACATTCGTGATCAGCCATGCTTGAGCTGCCTGTTCTCAATGAATCAATAGAGTAGAAATAATATAACATCTGATTTGTCTCTTTAGCAAAGCGCTCTGCTGCCTTTTTATTAATCACATCTTTGAATGTGTTCTGATTTACTATGATGGAGGTGTATCTGAATGGTGGTTCACTGAGATGTCCAGCCTGAGACTTAGAAGTAGCAAGAAGAGTATCCAGAAACTCAAAATCATCTGGTGTACAAGCACAGTATTGCATGTTCTCTAATGCCTTTTGCAGCTTAGAATCCTCAGGAGTATAGGTAGCTTGTCTCATATTCTGTTTGAGAATGACCACTGTTGTGAACTGGTGCCAGATTGACCAACCAATGATAGACATCTCATCTTTGATTGTAAGATTTCTGTCTCTGTGGTACAGCTTCAATCCACCCACTGGAGGAAGTTGAGCAAAGTCACCAGCTAGAATCATACTAAAACCACCAAATGGAAGATGCAGCATATTTTTAGCTCTGGCTAACTGTGCACTGATGTCATACAAAGCTTGTGCATTGAGCATAGAGATCTCATCAATAAAGATATAGTCTACTCCAATTAGATTTTGATTGACTGCTGCCAACACTTCAGGAGCAGGTACTCCACTTCGTGTATGGTTTATTCTGAGCATAGAGTGATAGGTATGACCTCCTACAAGTGATGCTGCATTACCTGTTGGTGCTAATATCATAATGCGATATTCCTGTTTTCTCAACTTAAAGAATTCTTTGAGAGCTTTGATTACCTGTGACTTTCCAGTACCGCCCATTCCTCCCAAGTACATATTCAGAGCATCAATCTTCACTGTTGTAGCATGATTTGCAATAATACGAAATGCTCTAAGCTGTTCTCTATTGAGCTTGAACTGGTTAATACATGTAGTCATTATTGCTTGATCTTCCTCACTTAGCTTGAACTGATGATTTAGGTATTCATTTCCAATAATCTGTACTCCATCTGGCACCTTACCAGCTAAATGTGCTTGTTCAGTAGCTGATGTTCCCTGAGTCATTTGTTCTAGTCTGACTGCCAATTTGTCTTCTTTGCACTTCTCAACTGTTTTGCTCCAGTAGTTTGCTCTTAGTGTAGTATCAGGCACATACTTCTCTACTTCAATAGCAATCTCTTGGTCAGTTAATTGATCCCAACCTGCATTTTCTAGTGCTTGCTCTGTCTTCTCATGAGCTTTCAAGATTCTAGGTGAAATCTCTAGTGCAGATAGTTTATCTCTTGCTGCTTCTGTTAGTTCTTCAAGATGTTCATGATCATCTAGTGCATTTATGTCATAGACATCGTCAAGATCATTCAGCATCTCTTGTGTCATGATCTGGGGCAGATTGACATCTTGAGATGTTTTTCTTTGTTTATTAAAGTCATCTCGTGAATCTAGACATTCATACAGAATATTAAAGTTCTTCATTTTCTGCTCTTGATCTGCTGTAAACTGATACTTATCAAAAGCTGTAAACCAGTCTTGCTCAATCGGCTTAATATCCAGCCCTGATCTCCATGGTTTGAAAAAAGTCAGCATAGTCTGATAGTAGTATTCATTACTCTGTGGATCTGCATTTTTTCTAGGAAGAGGTGGGCCTATAAAGTTGGGTATACATTTCTGTCTAGTTGTAGAATATGTTACTTCCCATTTAGATGCTTCTGGATGTTGAGAAAGAAAGTGGTAGATAGGGAAAGATCTTTTGTGGGATTTTCTAGAGATAGATTCTTGATCAGGATTGTACTCTGAGCCATCATCACTTTCACTGATCTCATCTTCAGAGTTAGAAAGTCCCACTTCTCTCAGATTCTTTCTAACATTCTTGTGTTGATTTATAGTATCTTGTACTGCTTGGCTATAGCTTTGTAGCTTTGCTTTGCTTGTAGCAGGTGGTCTTGATTGATAAGCATTTAAGAGATCCAATTCATCGTCAGATTCAATATCGTCCTCAGCTTTTAGTAATTCAGCATCTTTGTTTTCAGAGTTGTGTTTCTCTATCTCAAAAGCCTCTACAAATCAACGTGTCCCACTCATTTGGTACTCGCTTTGTATGTCCAGGACCTTTTTCTCGTAGTGGTACATCCTTTTCTAGTACTTTATCTATTTTATTGGTATCCTTAGATATAGAGGGTAAACAACCTGGTGAGATCTTGGTGGTTTGAGAGAATCTGATCCAGTCATAAAGACAGACATTCTCAAACTCTTCTGGTCTATACACATAGTTGTATACAGAAGAGGTACCAACTACACGTCCTTGTGTCTTTGTGAGACGCATCTTTCTCTGCTCTTCAATATCTGGTTTCCACACTCTCAACATCTCGTATACATGACTTCTTTAAAAGAAATTGTTGAATTCTGTATCTGTATAGTGATCACCATATCCCAATAGATACTGACAAGCTAGTGGAGCTCTAATTCCTGACTTTGCTGTAAGCATATTGATTGCTTGAACAAGCATCTTTTTGACATTGGCTGTTTTGGTTTTATCACCATCTAAACTCTCCACACTTCTCTCAAATGCAGTTTTCAGAATATCAAACATTACATAGGTTTTCATTGGTGACTTGGACACATAATTTGTAATGTACATCACAATAGCCTTAGCTGCTGTACCAGACTGCAAACATGTTACATCTGTATTGCATCGTAGCAGCCAAGTACATACATGAGATACAGAGTTGAGGTGGGCATCTGTGTGCTTGATGTTGAGAGCTCCAGTCTCTTGGTCGACCTGGGTCGTCTCATAGACAGCTCTTGGAAATCTGGCTTTACATGTTCCATATTTGTTCATTCGACAGCCTGATGTAATTAGTGTTTCTCCCTGACTCTTTACAGTGTCCTTAATCCTCTCATTCTTGGTATGAACACCTTTGCTCCCTCCACATTTATGTGTATTGCACCGCATATAGATTTCATCAAACTTTTCAAAATACTTTGTAAACCAGTCTTGTAATTTCTGTCTACAAGTACAGGTTGCATCTTTCTCAAAGCATTCTGGACATGTCTGTGGTGGTGGATTTGGTAGCTTTTCTGTAGGTCGTACGTAGTCAGTTACGAGGACGATAGTTCTCGTTCTTAAGTCTTCTGAGCTCCGGGGTTCATACCCTTAATCACACCCTACCTAATTGGCTATAATTCACCGGATTTTGATGGCCCATCAAAACAACATAAAGTATTGAGATAAGTACAATTTACATGATTTAACTTAGATTCATTTCTTTACTTTGATCTTTGCACTTTGAAACCTCTGTATTAATGTCTTGCATGCATTTCTTTGTATTTGAAAGTACAAAGAAGTTAGACCACACTTGAACAGACTTAGATGAGCATAGATATATATATTAAGCAAGCGGCTGATTAAAACATATAATGACAGATATGAATGCATACTGGATGGTGAAGTTAGTGCAGCTCAACACCACATAGAAGTCCACACTTACAGCTAGCTACTCTCCTTGAACAGCATACTAAGTTTCAAAAAGATCCTCCGCACTGTTGTAGTGATACTGTGGGCCAGCAACTACTTGTTTGCTCCGCGTGTGGAGGCTCTCCAACACTTTGATCTTCTTGTTGTGCCTCAAGATGTACCCTTGCTTCTTGCTGGAATCTGCTGTGAGTGCGACCTTCCAGCCTTCCCTCAGAGGCTGCACTGGGTGGATGAAGAGCCCGGGGATCTCATATGTCCAGCTGTCCAGGCCAAAGGGGATCCAGGTGTTGGTCCAGACCTTTCTACCGGACTTGGTCTCTCTGAAGAATTCTATCGTATACAGATCTGTCTTGTGATCCCTGCGCTTGAGCACACTGACCTGTCTCTCTGTAAAATGAGGATCTACATCTCGCTCTCCTGATCCCTTGACTTCGACGATGAGGTTTGCTGCGAGAAGGCCAGGAGAATTACCGTAGCTCAAGAAATATAGTTCCCAATCAGGATCCTGTGTCTTCTCACCAAAGTAACCCTTTGTCTCTAGAGAGAAACACGTCTGAGTGAAGATCTGGAGTAGAAGGAAAGAAACTCACCTTGATATGAGCTATATGGGTTTGAGTCTCCGATGCAGTATTGAACTAGAGGGAGACTAAGTTGCGGTGATCAAGAAAGGGGTGATTGCTTGAACTTACATCTGGCAAGCTCATCTTGTGAATTAGGAACCAAGAAATTTGCGTTGTCCAATGTGCCTACATTGGCTGCAGTGATAGGTGCCGGCTCTACCTCTGGAACTGGTGTTGTTGCCCGGCCTTTACCCTTAGAGAGATCTGTAGGAATATGGCTAGAGCGCTGTCAGTATGGTAATATATAAAAGCGGATGGGAGAGACTTACTCGGGAGGCTTGACAAGACACTCCACTGGAATCTTGAGGGGTGGCTGGTCATAGACTCCAGCGATATCCACAATGGTGATACCTTGAGGTGTAATGGTTTTGAAGGTACCTATCCGACCCTTGTTCCACCTGACATTGTCTACTGTAGGGCCAGGAGGTGCGCGAGGTGGGTTCTTGCCCCGGATAAGCACCATCTTGCCCAGCAGAGGGTGCTTGAGGTGCTCTCCAGTGGTGAAGAAGCGGGTGGGGAGCTCTGAGACAGGCTTGGGCTGGCCATGCATGTCTCTGGTGTGGATGAGGGTCATTGCTGGGATCTCTGTCGTACTCCACTCAGTCCCACTGGCATCTTTGGTAGGCTGGGCCTGTGTTGGGTGCATTTGGGGATGGGAGAGGGTGAGGTTGTAGTCTACGTCGAGTGGGGAGATCTTGAGGACCAGGGGCTCCTTGGAGAAGTGAGGGCGGCTGCCAGCATACCAGAGGTTTGGGCGATTCCCTAAGTCTGGATCAGGAACTTGGTCTGGCTCACTGTCTGGGATGAAGACCTCTATGTCCCCATCCGCACAGACTCGCTGAACCAGGCCTTTCTTGCCTGTCCACTCTCCTATGGCGATGTCCACTGAGGCTCCAGCCTCGTACTGGGGAATGAGACAAGATCTTGGAAGATCCAACATCTTCCAGGGGGCGCTGTTGACATGAAGCAAGACTTCTAAAGTCTCGCCTCTGTCTCCAGTGACAATGCCTTTGATGCCCTGTAGCTCATGATTGAAAACGCGGACTGGCCAATCCTGCGTGATGAGCTCTGCTACTCTGGGTAGCTTGCCCACATCCCGTCCAACCCTAAGATCTGGATGGAAAGCCATGACCTCCTTCTCTGTTGGGGTCATGGGTTCCACTGAGCGAATAGACTCCTCTAGAAGGAGGTAGCCCTGGATGAAGGTGCGGTTGGGCTTGTCGATTCTGTGCTTGACCACCTGAGGGATGGTGACCTCCCTGGTGGCTCCTGAGTCGCTTTTGACGATGGCGGTGTACTCGTCCCTCCAACTGCGTGTGTAGAACCTACGGGCGTCGTCAGGAAAGTACTCCTCCATATCAAACTGGCTGAAGTGCTTTGGAGGTGGGCGGAAAGGGCTGTTCTTCGTCTTGGTGATGGGGATAGAGAGGATGGGAGTATCGTCTTTCCGCTTGGCACAATCTTCAGGGCGTGGGATCCAGGGAACCACCATAACTACTACAAAGGCCTGGTTTGGCCGGTGCTTCACCACAAGTGCTATGTCCCCCTCATAATAGCCTTTCTTGAGCCGCACCCAGCTATATACGGGTGGCAGAACAGGCTTCATCTTGTGGAGGGGTGTAAGGACCTGGATGGACTCCTGATGGCTCAATGGTATGGGCTGTTTATCTTTGCGAACGCTGGCAGAGGCCCAGATCTGCCAGAGGGCTTTGGCCACTTGGCTAGCTTTCGCTCTGAAATATACGCGATCTTGGCAGTCTTCACATATCGTCAAATCCTTAATCTCTCCGTTCCTGTACATCCTTGAGTTGCTCAATTGTTCGTATACGATCTTGGACTTGCTGCGCTGCAAATATAATGAGTACAGGAGTAGATGAACAAATGACAATTGTTTTACCTTTACATATACCTCCCACATCGGGAGTTCATGCTCCAAACCTACTGGAGCCCAGTCCCGACGCTCCTTGGCTTTCTGCTCCTCCCTCTCCTTTCTCTCAACAGCTCTCTTGAATGCCCGGATCTTCCTCTCTCGCCTTGAGAGGTGGGCCTCAGCCTCATCGATCTGTTGCTGGGACAGGGGTGGGATCGAATCTTCTCTTAGGAAAGAGGGCATTGCAGCCCTTGCGGCCTGACGTACGGCATACCGCTTTTTCACCTCCTCTGCCTCCTGATGCAGCCGTTCCGCCTCCTCGTCACCAGTGAGGAATGCGGGTATGGTCTTGTCGGCTGGGCTGATATCTGTCGTAAAGAAAATATCTGTCGATAGATCAGTGAGAGCGCCCCAGCATTAGATAGAGAGCATACCCTGCTCTTCATCTTCATCTGTGATCCAATCTGCCAGCTCCTCTTCTCCACTGTCTGATTCGTCTCCTGCATCATCTTGCTGGGCAGACAGGTCCAGAAACCTGAGAGCGGCAGGTTCCGCCTCGAGCTTCGATCTCTTCTTCGCGGGACTCTATAGATAGAAGTTAGTCTCGGTCGGGCGACATATCATATCTCGAGCGTCATACCTTACTCGGAGCTCTCTTGCGTTTCCCCTTTCCTTGAGAATCATCATGTACTGCAGTCTCTCCTATAGAACAACTGTAAATTCTATATAATATTCACAATATATTAAGAACTGACCTGGAACTTGCTTCATCGCAGTTGATCAAACTGGGTACTGCTTGTGACTCAGTAAACCAGGACGATGCAGAGATACGAAGCACTTACTAGGGGGGCAGGTCCTGATCCATCTAAATACCAGTGCTCCAGCTCGGTGAAGTACTCCGTCCATGCGCTCATTTCGACGCCTTGAGCCCAAGCTCCATATACACCGAGGATACGGTGCTTGGCGTTGGTGATATCCATAAGGCCATCGTTCTTCTCATCCTTCGTATGAACGAATGCTTCGGCCCACCGAACGAGCTCATCAACATCTATCTTGGCGAGTACCTGGTCGGGAATGTAGATCACCTGTGATTTGTAGGCTAAGAAATATCATGTTAGTCAAAATTTGAGATTGGGTAGATGGGTCTACGTACCGGTTGACGGTACTAGGTCGGACCCTTGCTCAGCTGTGGCGGCGATCATCGCCACAAATGGCTGCTGGTCTTTTACATGAAAATAAAGATATTTCTACTCAGGCTTGATGCATCAGGAGCCATTATTTCTAGGGGGTGGATATAGTCACTTCTTAGAGGAAATTGGTGGTCATCGTGGTCGCAGGTCGCATGTCGCATCAAATCGCAACCTAAACAGGCAGGTAGTATGTGATGGGATCTTGATGGCCATCACTGAGATTAGCTGATGCGATCAAAATTGATTGATACAGATCAAAAAGAATTTCCGAGACACGACGATGAAAAATTCAAAATTGAGATTAGGGCATCAGTTTGTCGCCAATTTTTTTCTGATCACGATGCCATCAATAATTTTGATCAAATCAGTGATCAGATCAGTGATTAGATTAATTTTTCATTTGATCAGCAAATAAAATAGTTTAAAATAGGTTTAGGGGGTTTTCTGGGGCTGGGAATTCAATGGTGATGTTCATTTTTTGATCTGATACATCATTGATGGGATCAATCAATTTTGATCGGAATTTTAATTAAAATTTAAATAGTATATAGGGGTTTTTGAGGGTCAGGAATTCAATAAAATGATTCATTTTAGCTGATTATTAATAGATCAATTCGATCAATGATTAGATAACAGATAACAGATAAGAACTAGATCAAAATTGATCAGATAATGATTTGACCAGGTACCATAGGGTTTTCAGAGTCCAGGAATCTGATGGTAAGCTCCGATTTTAAATCCGATCAATAGATCAGCCATAATCAGCAGATCAATATTTGATTAGTGATAATCTAGATATTAGAATAGGCTAGATAATGATTTGAACAGGTACTATAGGGTTTTCATAGGCTGGGAATCTGATGGTGAACTCCGATTTTAGCTCCGATCACTAGATCAGTGCTAATCAGCGTATTGATTGCACTGATTGTTGATTTCAATGGAATCAACAGCTCTGATAATGATTTCAAATATGTCTATAGGGTTTTCAGATACTGGGAATCCAGTGGTGAGCTCCGATTTCAGCTCCGATCAATAGATCACTGTCAATCAGCAGATCAATGTATATAGATCAGATCAATTGCTGATTACTTAGGATCTAGACTGTAATCAATGATGTCCTGCTGCGAGTATATGCATAGGCTACCTACCAACATACTCCAGCCGTGCCACATTGATGGGATCAATTGTTTTCATTAAAAATAGAAATGATCAAAACAGCAAAATCAGTAATTAGCTGCGGAAAAAGCTATAGATTAGATAATCGCTTTGGACAAGTTGCATCCATAAAGGACCCATATAGGCCCATAACATATCCAAGAATTAGCTAAATTGGTCAAGAACTCAGCTCAAACGGTCATTTCCGCATTTTTAGCGGTTATCAGAAATCAGATAATCCTAGTATTGATTGAGCTACAGGATGCGGTGGCTCTTGTAGCTTGGCACACATACTCTACACATATGTACCAACTCTGTCCTAGCTGGGAATCTGCCTGGGCACTCTGGTTCCTAGGCTATATGAGCTACTTGGGCCCAAAATAGCGGAAAATCACTATATAGTTGCGGAAAATGTTTCTGATTACATAATCGATACGGACGAAGTGCACCACCCAAGTACACATATACACCCATAACATATTCAAGAATTAGCCAAAACGGTCAAGAATTGAGCTCACAGCAGAGGTCCGCATTTTTGACCGATATTGACCGAAACAGGTATATCTCAAGATTGAAGCTGAACCAGCCAAAACGGACACCAGCACTGTACTCTACTCTAAAATTCACATCTAGTAGCTCCTGAACATTTTTGGTTTCCAAAACTCATATGTATTGGTTCTCTTGCTATTGCAGTTTCAAGCTTCACCACTCTAAACATTTTCCGCAGCTATATAGTGATTTTACGCTATTTTAGACCTGAGTAGCTCATATAGTACAGGAACCAGAGTGCCCAGGCAGATTCCTAGCTAGGACAGAGTTGGTACATATATGTGGAGTATCTGTGCCAAGCTACATGAACCGCCGCAGTCTATAGCTCAATCAATACTAGGATTACCTAACTTCTGATAACCGCTAAAAATGCGGAAATGACCGTTTGAGCTGAGTTCTTGACCGATTTGGCTGATTCTTGGATATGTTATGGGCCTATATGGGTCCTTTATGACTGCAACTCGTCCGAAGCGATTATCTAATCTATAGCTTTTTCCGCAGCTAATTACTGATTTTGCTGTTTTGATCATTTCTATTTTTAATGAAAACAATTGATCCCATCAATGTGGCACTGCTGGAGTATGTTGGTAGGTAGCCTATGCATATACTCGCAGCAGGACATCATTGATTACAGTCTAGATCCCAAGTAATCAGCAATTGATCTGATCTGTACATATTGATCTACTGATTGACAGTGATCTGTCGATTGGAGCTGAAATCGGAGCTCACCACTGGATTCCCAGTATCTGAAAACCCTATAGACATATTTGAAATCATTATCAGAGCTGTCAATTCTATCAAAATCAACAATCAGTGCAATCAATATGCTGATCAGCAGTGATCTAGCAATCAGAGCTAAAATCAGAGTTCACCATCAGATTCCCAGCCTATGAAAACTATATAGTACCTGTTCAAATCATTATCTAGCCTATTCTAATATCTAGATTATCAATAATCAAATATTGATCTGTTGATTGTATCTGATCTATTGATCAGATCTAAAATCGGTGCTTACCATTAGATTCCTGGACCCTGAAAACCCTATGGTACCTGGTCAAATCATTATCTGATCAATTTTGATCCAATCCTTATCTGCTATCTAATCTTTAATCATTGATCTAATTGATCTATTAATAATTAGCTAAAATAAATCATTTCATTGGATTCCTGACCCTCAAAAACCCCTATATACTATTTAAATTTTAATTAAAATTCCGATCAAAATTGATTGATCCCATCAATGATGCATCAGATCAAAAAATGAACATCACCATTGAATTCCCAGCCCCAGAAAACCCCCTAAACCTATTTTAAACTATTTCATTTGCTGATCAAATGAAAAATTAATCTAATCACTAATCTAATCAATGATCTGATCAAAATGATTGATAGGATCATGATCAGAAAAACAATTGCGACAAACTGGTACTCTAATCTCAATTTTGAAATTTTTATCGTCGTGTCTCAGAAATTCTTTTTGATCTGTATCAATCAATTTTGATCACATCAGCAGATCTCAATGATGGTCATCAAGATCCCATCACATACGACACTCCTATTTAGATTGTGATTTGATGCGACCTACCCTCTGCGACCCTCTTCTGCGACACGTAGCAGACAAATCCACCCTTGGGAAAAACACTCTTCTGATGCATCAGTCTAGAGTGGAAATATCTTTATTTTCATGTATTATACCAGCAGCTATTTGTGACACTCCGCCGCCGTTCGATCAGCATCGTTGGTGGCGGCGACGACGACCTGAACGACAACACTGTCGCTCTCATCGAGACCAGCAGAAGTGGTCTCTTCGATGGCTCACCACTGGTACCCCAACTACGACGAGGACGACGAGGACGACGCGACGAGTTAAATGAGCAAGGCACATCCTGGCGCATTCCGTCTTGCGATTCTGAGCTGACGATGCTCCCGAGCAGTCGGTAAGTCATTCTCAACTTTTTCTGCTCTCCGTGTTGCCTACTGACTCTATGCTTCCTGTAGATCTCACCTATGTTCGAGTACGAACATGTTGCATCCATCAGAACCTATGTTGGCGCGAACGATGTGCCGTACGGCAGGAGTTGTGGATCAGCGTCGCAAGCAGTCTCCGCATGCTCCAAGTATAGTGCTTCTGCTTCAATAGGTTCTGCATTGGGCAATCTAGCTGCGAAGTACATGCGGGAGACAGGTTTCCTCATCAGTAAGTGCCCTGCCTCTGAACCTGCCCTCCTACCCTCATGCTCATTCATACATGCTTGTAGAACGGCATTACCCTCATCTCGTATCTCTGCTAGTCACCCTCATCCCCCAGGATATTGGCCCACGCCGATTTTGTACCCTACAGACGTGCGAAACAACCGGCCCATGAGTCGGAACTTTTGTTCTCATAGACAATCCGGAACTCTTGACCAAACAGCCTCGTTTCTTGTGTTTAGTTTCCCATGGTGCTTTATGGTACGTTTATTGTTTACATTCCTTGACCGGCCGAACCAATCACGACGACACAGCAACCCTCTAGTGCAACTCCGTAGACTGTGAGAGCAGAATGTGCACGCGACGACCTTCGAGCAGTCGTTCCTGGGCCCAGTACGTCGTGAGTGCTATTTGTTCAAAGTAGTTGCTCTCATCTCATGAGATCTCCATAGATCATTCGAACGTTCTGCACGCGGGATTTTGTCCATTGTGCCGCCTTAGCATGAAGCACCGGCCACCTTATTGGCGCAGTTTGCCGGTAGATGCGCCTTCGGCTCATTGCGCAAGAACAACCCACGGAGCGCGAGATGTGTGGGTACCTGGAGTGGAAACTCACGGCGGATATTGGGATCCTGGACTGGGACCTACGGCGGATAGTGGCATCTTGGACTCGTTTGGCAGACTTGTGCATATTTGCGGAGTCGATTGCTGGGGTGGGTCATTTGGCTCATCAATCTCCAGTTTATTAGCGGAGATCTGTGGTCAATGATCCACCAGATGACGCATGAGCTTCCTCTGCTTGTTAGCGAGGGGCCTCTGCGTGGTGACGCGCCCGCCTGCCATACCCTTGCTCATTAGCAGGGTAGGGCAAGAAGCCGCTGATGTTACTCTGTGGCTCCGCACTGAATGGACATCGCCTCGATGGAAAATGCTAAATAGGTAATACGATAGGCGCATCAGCTCTGATTGTTTCCATGCCAGTATATTTACATCAAATGGCAGGGTCCAGCTTGGTTCTTTTTAAAAAAGAGGACAGGGAGGCGGGTGTGGTTTGCTCCCTCCCCTCATCAGCTCGTTCTACTTGTCAGGTAAAGTCATACCTCTACCTACTCTACTCTTCTACTAACTGTCGTTCCCTTAGCATGAAGCGAAGGTGCACTGCGACAAGTGCGAGCGTCCAGTACAAGAGGCCTCGCCTTGTTAGCACCGCCTCGGAGCTAACTCATGGCTCCACCAAACCCAGCGACATTCAGCTCAAAGTGGCTCATCTCCTTTCCGACCTCAAAACTGAAGATGAGGAGGCAGATTCCAGTGATGACAGCACTGACTGGGATGAAATCGACGAGAGCGATGACTATAAGGAGCTTTCATCTGGTTCGGAATACGAGGAATCTGAGGAAGAGGTTACCCCGCCTCCGGCTGTCCCACGTACAGTGGATTCTCCTGTGGGCGTGGTATCTGGTACTACGCGCTCATCGCTGAGTGCGACTTGGGATGAGAGCACTAGTACTACTGCTCCAGCGGATCCCTCACCACTGGCCGACTCCTTGTCAAGGGACACTGGGAAGATGGGCAACAAAAAGAAATATGCTATGCGAGATCACTAGGACCTTAATCGAATTTAGAACATCCACAACTATTTCCTTTTTCCTTTCAGCTATCATTAAGTTTAGGACAAAGTAACGAGTGGCTCAAAATAAAATATAAAGGACATTTCTTTCATTGTTCTTTTGGATTCAGTTTTGGACACTTCTCAATACACAATCAGATCCTTTATGTTTTGGAATTGCCCAAAACTTAAAGTAAAGTGGCACAACTGAATTGATCATTGAGTTTTGGGCACACTAAACTCAATTCCTTTGATCAAAATATTGGATTGTGTTTTGGAAGGTGTACAAAACACAAAGCCAAACTTATTGTTTTGTTTTCCATTATGGAATATGCCCAAAATGCGATCCTTTATTCTAAATTGTGGAAAGAGATGTTGGAAACAGTTTTGGGCATCCTTAATTTGATTGTGGTCCTAGTGGATCGGCTAGCCAGCCCAGTGCCAGAGTCAACACCGCTCCATCCTGATATCCCATCCTGGGTGTCCAGCACGGACGTTTCACGTTGGTCCCAGCTGTTGCATGAGAATGATAAGGAAAGTCGGGCACGGGCAGCGAAGATAGCAAGGTTCGTGCTGTAGTCCAATAATGTTTTGAGTGGTCCTAATGAGTCTTGCAGTGAAAAGGAGAACCTGCGCAGAATGAAGATGCGCTTAAACCATGCTCACAAGCGAGCAGTCGCCAAACCCGGTACGTATTCATTCTTTTTGATCCGTGAAGTGCTAGTGCTGACTTGTTGTCCAGTTATCTTTGAAACGTTCAGCTTCAAGAAGGCCATCAAGCCTCAGAAGCGACCGAAAGTTCCTGAGGGTGAAATCCCACCTCCAGCGTATATATTTCAAGAGTCGCAAGAGCCTGCCAGGTTTTGGGATCAGGCCCACGTTCCCAGCTACGGAGTATCCAGTGATGGCTACCTGCTGGTGGCCCACTACCCGGATATCATGGGTAAGCAACACATAGTACGTCTATCTTCCTTATTTATTATGTGATCATGCTGATGCTTGCGACAGGAACAAGACCTGAAGAAAATGAAGAAATACGTTAACAATGTTACGTTCCCCGCTGCTAGCAGAGGAGCAGATAAGACGAGCCGAGACAAGAAAGAAGCTTATGTGAAGGAACATATGAATCATCCACATGGCCAGATGAAGCTGGTTCAAACATGGTCAGCTATTGCTCAAAAAGTGGGTGCTTGTCCTCATACGTGAAAAGGATAGTGACTGATTCACTGCATAGGTTGATAAATATACTCCAGCTCGAGATTGGTTCTCCAAAGCGGCGCACTGGAATATCAATTTAGAGCTGATCCATGATCTTCAGTACACCACAAAAGGCATAATGCATCTGTATAAGCAAATAGATTCCAACCAGCACTGGGCGATGCGACAGATCAGGAAGAATGCGGAAGCAACAGATTCGGCCTTTGAGCTGTTTGGCACATTTGATGAATTGCTGCAGGAAGGCCGGTTCTTTATGTCCCAGCACACCACTCCTGAGCATCTGGACAAGCAGGATCCGCTCACAGGCTGGGTTTGCCTGTACTGCAATGGCAGCTTTGGAGAGGGTGGAGAGCTATTTCTACGCAGGCTCAACTTGAAACTCAGGTTCAAACCTGGAACCTGGATTTGGATCAGAGGGCGAGTGCTTCTCCATGAGATATTGGAGTGGAAGGGCGATCAGCGACTCTGCATTGCGCACACTACCCGCAACACCTTCTGGAAGAGGTGTGGTGTATCCTGCCCCACCTCTACCTTTCATGAGGTGAAACAGGCGGTCCAAAGGGAGACAAAGGAGAGGGAAGCTCAGAAGGAGTTGGAGCAGACTTTGAAGAGTGGAAAGAAAAGGCGTAGCAAGCAGAAAGGGAGGAAAAAAAGCATGAAGCAGCGCTCTATGGAGTGATCTTAATGTAGACTCCACCGCCTTCTTTACTGACATCCTCTTGTTTACTGTTATAAAGGCATAGGGCCAAGAATACGAGTTTTTCACATTGTCTAGTCAGTTTTATTATACGGAATTACTATATAAGAACTGTAATAAAACAAAACAGAGTATATTAGTAGGCGGTATATAGCTAGGCTAATGGTGGTGCAGGAGGACAAATGTCCATCTTGGCGACTCCTTTAGTAACATTATTTGTAGAGATACGCAGTTTCTTGGTCTCCTCTTCTCTGTCCTCTTCATCATAGGCGAATGCACGCTTCAGGGCTCTTGGTCTTACAGCTAGGGCTGCAATGGCCTCCTCATGCCTCTCCTGATCAAACGCCTACATGGTAAGTCAGTTTAGTGTAGGCATTCTTCAGAGGGACAGAAGAACTCACAATACGCTGAGTAGAATCCAGGTGGCCCAGCGATCTAAGGACAAGTTGGGCGATCCACTTGTTCTTGTCCCTATTCAATGGGAAAAGACAGATGCTGAACACGACTTCCACCAAGTCAAAAGGCTGTATCATGTTGGGTGCGCAACGAACAGTTCTATGATACCAGGTTAGTCTCTTCTATGTGTTAGTACATATACACTGAGTGCTTACCTTCTCTTTCCATCCTTGTAGGAAACAGCAGCGTACTGGACCACATTATCATTGTGCTGGATGATCCGACCATGATCTTTACGCAAAGATTCAAGAGTTCCGTGAGGATCAACCAAGCTCTTGAATGGAATGTGCTCCACGTCTGGAGCCTGAGATGCAAATGTGAAGTATCGCGAGGAGAAAGATAGAGTGTGGTGGCGGTTGTAACGACCGGGCTGTGAGCTCTGTACGTTAAGTCCACTTTCTATCTTCTTAAGCATCTGCTCAACTCCAGCCACGTCCTTTAGAAACTCCATGCCACTCAATCCAGTGACAGTCACTGCCTGCTTGAGGTATGGTGCCTTGGAACTAGTACTAGAGACTGGTGAGCTTCTTTCAGTTTGAATAGGAAGTAGAATGAGACTGACCAATTACCGTGAAAAGGTGGAAGGACGCATTCAGTAATGAAGCCCTGAGTGACGAAGCAAGCTTCAGTCCCATCAGCATAGAGAAGTTGCTGAAACTTGGGGTAGGTAAATGGAGATGGAGTTGGAGCGACACAAGGTCTCATCTAGGTTGAATGCGTAAGTATCAGGTCGGAGAGAATATAGACCATGACTGACCTCTGGATATACCATAGGTGGTAGAAGACCAGGACAAATGCCAGCCACTGAGGTCATCTCCGTAATGCCTTCTCTGGCCTTGGCAATACTATCCTGGCAGGACTTGTTCATGGCCTCGCGGAACATTGCCAGGTTGACAGCTGCAACAATAGAGGGCAGTGAGCGGAAAGTTAGATAGAGAGGAGCGTGGTTTACCTACAGCATTCTCATCAAAGACAGCCATAGAGAGAGCGAAGTCAAGTGGGAAAGGGAGCAAGGGTGAATGAATATAGGGGGGCGGTCAAAGCGATTGGAGAAACCACAGGCTTTCTCTAAACTTTTATATGTTTGATACCTGTCAAGTAGAATCTCAGACTTGCTGAAAAAAAATTTAATGAAGTTGAGTCCAGTCAGGCATGATGACTCGGTGCCAAAAACTCCAAGAAGGTGAGCTAAATAAACATTACTATAAATTTGTGGATGCTAAGTGAAACTGAACTAGATTGATTTTGTTGAGACGTTAGATGGGCGCTCTCTTCTCCGAGAATGGAGACCGATACTAGATACCGACATCACCGACATTGTCCACGTCGGTGATGTAAACATAAATTTTTTAGCATATTCTAGAGCACCAGTCCAACTCAAGTACGTAGCTGACGTGGCACTCTTATCCGCTCTCTTCCTCATTGACTTTGTTCCTAGTTTAGCTAATGTATCATCAATGGTGTGAATGAGTTCATAGAGGTTGTCAAACCTAAGAAAGAGCAGATCTGTAGATGGTGAGTACTGTCCAAAACAGAAGAGCATCTCCTCACTCATTCTCTTTCTTCCTCTACATTTTCTACATTTATTCTACACTATAATATAGTCCAGAACATGCTAAGAAACTCTGTTCATATCACTCTGCCAATATATCTCTCTGAGTGCGATATGAACTAAGAGGTCTACGTACCAGCATCCGCATATATCGGAATTGTTTGCAAGGCCCTATTATGCTCCGGAATGAACTATAGACAGCAAGCTTCTCCTCCTCAGGGTCGATCTCACGAGTACTCCGTCTACCTTCATCTCTCAAAACTGTGGTATCCGGGGTCCTCCATGTATTCAGATGTTAGCAATAATGTGGCATGACCCTGGATGTTATTGTAAAGTACATCCACTCCATTCTCTTGAAATTTTCTTCTCATACCTCTTTATCTAGATCCACACCATCGGAGAAGTCACCTTTTACATAGGTTGGATGACTCTCCAGATCTCTCCAAGACGATCTCAGATAAACATAGACATGTAGATGGAACTTGCCTTTTTTGCTTCATCCTTGTCCAGAGGTATAAAGGCCAGAGAAAACTTTGGTGAGCTTTTCCCCCCAATCCCGCACTACCTGCTCCTGATTATCATTTCTATCATGGCCAAATCCAGCAAAACTACCTCCCATACTCGCATCTCTTCCAAATCTGCTGCTGCTGCATCTGCAGGCCAGCTCTCTCCTTCTAGCACTGCTCCTTCTATCCGTCCTGTCCGCAGCAAGTCTACTGTTCTCTCTGCAGCCTTATCCCGGCCCAATACCTGTGCCTCCAAGAAGAAGGACGGTCCTCCAGGGTTCAGCAAGCTGCCTCAAGATATTCAAGAGTAGGCTCTTTGTATCGCTTTTCTCATAGACTCCTTACTGATCTCATTCTATTATAGCTCTGGAGAAGAGTGGAATGATGACAATGTGGAGGCTTACATTTCCAAACCTCGCATCCATAAGCGCAAGAGGTCCAAGTATATTGATGATGAGGCTGATGATGAGGGAGATGACGATTCAGTAGAGGTTGAAGAAGACGATGAGGAGTAAGCTCTTTTCCCATCCATTTTATAGTCTAGTACTTATAGATCTTTCAGAGACCCTCCCATCCATGTTCAGCGAACCAAGAAGGTCAAGCACTATCATGTTCCTCAACCTGACACTGAGTAAGTTGATCTCATGTTTTCTCTCTTTCTTTTCTCATTTCTTCATAGATCAGAAGTGGATGAACTCAATGAAGAAGAAGAGTTCAAGCAACTTGCATCTGGTCCGGAAGTCCCCAGTGACGCTCATATAGAGGGTGACACTGAGGAAGAACAGCTGAATCCCGAGGAGAAGTACTCAGATCATATGGAGCTTGATGATGAGAGTATCAACAATGCGATGCAGCAATCTGAAGACAGCCAATCTGGCAATTCCACTTCTACCAGTGCTCAAGCTCCTCCGGAGCCCTCTCCTCATGCTGATTTCAAGCCATTTCATCTTGAAGATTTCAAGTAAGTTGTTCTATCAAGATGTCTCTCTTCCTTTCTCATGTGTTATTCATAGGATGAATCTTCTACTTGATTCTAAGCCGACTCTGGCTTTGGCTCCCCGACTCAGTGATGAGTTCATTATGGCACTCCGGGCTGAAGTCAAGAAGCTTCCAGCAGCTGATCAAGCTGAACTTGAGCAGCTCTTGGGCAAAGCTGATTCTAGTCGCATGGTGTGCCACCTCGCTGAGGATGAGCATAAATCCAATGAGATTTCATTAGAATGCTTTCTTCACAAGCTTGATCCAGAGGCTAGAAAACGCCTTCCAGCTGCTGGACAAGGTAGACATATGACTGATAACATTTTGTAAGTTCTTCTCTCCTTTCTTCTCTAGGTACCGTAATTGATCATCATCTTTTTCTAGAATGCTCAGAGGTGGGAAGAACAAGAGGTTTGGTACCTATGTTACGCCTCCTCAGGTGGACGCCTCTATAGCCCAAAGTAGAATTGACTAGTAAGTATTTCCACTCATTTCAGATTCTAGAGGATTATGCTAAACATAACTTTAGTGGATTGGGGTCTATGATGCGATCTTTTAAAAAGCAGCCTTTAAGAAGGTAAGTCATTCAAGTTTCTAATAATCAATATTTTATTCAATTCATTACTAGATACACATTGACCTCGCCATTACCTGACTCTCCTGAATCCGCTCCTTCCCCTATCTCTTGGAAAGGCAAGAACACACAAATGCTCACCAAGGCTTCACCTGAATCAGCAGCTGCAACTCCAGGGAATCGCCCACCACCTCTCAATTTCAATCAGCCTGGCTCCTCTGATAGCTCTGGTTCTCCTCCTTCCTCTTCTCAAAAGTCCTTCAAGAGCTCTCCTCCTACCTCTAAGCCACCTACGCCTTTTGGTGCCCCCAATCACAAGTTCAAGAAAGTCTCTGATGAAGCCAGTATCATGTACATTCCTGGGTATGTTTGATTAGTTTTACCTCTATCCTATATCTAGAGCTGACTCCTTAATATTCTCTCTTTATAGCCAGCCTATTCCACTGTAAGCTATTTTATATATATATTTTATACCATACTGACTAATACTCTCTTTTCAGACCTCCTAATCTTCAGCATCTGAAAGATGGGCGCGTCTATCCTCCAGTCATCACCAAGACCCAGGGCAATGTCCATCCTTTCTGGTCCTTCTGGAACCCTACCAAGGATCTCTCTCCTGTGGATGTAGTCAAGCTGTACCTCCTTGAAGGGACAAAGTTCAGAACCAAGTCTCTCTGTAATCCTCTTCATGCCAGCCCCAGCAGTTTCCACATTCAGCACGACATGATCTGTTTCATGGATGAGATGATCCCTGTCTCCTTCATTGGCTTTGGCAAGGTGCTGTATTGTAAGAACAGTGGTGGTCCTTTGGAAGGTAAAGAGAAATCCAAGCAGATCTGCTTAGATATGCTGGGTAGGGGCTTTAAGAGTGTGATTGCCTTACTATGGATGGTTATCTGTGTAGAGCTCAGGCAGATTAGGAAAGAGGCCAAGAAGACACCTCTTCTCATTCATAAGCTCACAGTCCCTACCTGGCAAGAAGGATTGAGCTTTTCTACCTTTATGAGTAAGTGCTTTACTTATTCTATTATAATCTTACTTATTCACTTTATTGTAGAAAATATGACTAGAACTCCCAGATGTCTGGATAACAAATTTGGTCATTGTAAGTTTAGTTTCACATTTCTTCATTGATCTTCTATCTCAGTCAAATCTTTGATGGTCAGCTATCTATAACTCTGATGAGTTCTGTATGTCTCTTTGTCACTAATCTCTTACTTGGTCTAATTTTACTTTTCTAGTACCTGTGGTGCGCCCAGAGAATGCATCTCTGGATGGCATCTCTTGGAACTCAGTCAGAGATGCTCCCCAGGAGTCTGGAAATCTAGAGGTGGGGAGTGTATGTCTGGTCATCTATACTGTCCAGGTTTACAAACCCAGTAGATCTTTGGATGGTGATGAAGATCCTAGCATTTCTCTTCATGCTCAAAGGATTGTCCCTCTCTGCCAGATTACTGAGGGAACCAGAGGTGAGGCAGTTCCAAGCAGAGTCATTCAGGTTCCAGTTTTGGATGAGTCTGGCCATGGTGACTTTATGGATATGGGTAGTCTCTCTGGACCCGGGCAGTCTGCTGATCTACTTTCTGATATTGAAGAGGATTGAAATTATACAATTTCTCTTATATAATCTAGTTAGCTGTCTTTCCTTTCAAATATCTTGGTACTTCTTATATAATCTACTACTATTTTTTCTTTTATTTATACTATTTTACTTTTTTTTTAAATTCATTTTTCTATACTTTCAAGTGGGAATCCAGGCTTCTCTGTTCTATGCGGTCATGTACCATTATGCATCTCTTTCACATATATAAACCAAGTTCAAATCAAGTGAGCTCTTTCTTTCTTGCTTCCTTTCCTCCATCATCTCTCTCAACTCATGTATCTTCTCTTTTTCTATTTCTGCTTAGTCATCTCATTGATCTCATCATCTTTTGATAGAGTATCAGATTTCTCTCAGTTGAGATTTAATATTGAAGAGTACTTTAAATATGACTCAGCTGAACTAGCCGGACCTGGTGGCCGACAACCACGAGGACGATAGTTTGGGCATAGATTTTAGTAAAAGACTTTCTTACACATATATTCCCTTAGCATGTATGATCTGATCTAATATAACTGTTAAACTGATCAATGATTTAACAGAACCAGTAGACTTGCAGATTCTCAAACATATCTGCTCTCAGCTGAAACTGTCTAATTAAGAGCAAAGTTAGAGAAATGATTTTAATAGATCTTGAATTTAATCTAATCAATGATGAAGCATCACTACTATCATTCTATGTGGTAAAAACCTTCTGCTGTCTACTCAAACTTTTCAATTCTTTACAAGACTAAAAAAATGATCTTATCTAATCCTATTATTAATGCTATCAGTGATTAGAGAGCATCACTAGACTTGCACCATAGGAAAAGTCTATGCTCTCTACTTAAATTATCTAATGCTAGACAAAATTAAAGAAATAAGCTTCTCTAATCTAAAATTGATCTCATCAATGGTCAGACATTATCACTAGACTTACAGCATATGAAAATCATCTGCTGTCTACTTAAACCATTCTATTCTAAGTAAAACTAAAGAAATGATCTTATCTGATCTTAATTTTGATCTCATCAATGAACTGACAATTTTGATGAACTTATAGTTTATGAAAACACTCTGCTCCTCATCCAAACCATTCTATTTAGAGTAAAACTGAATAAAAGATCTTGGCTCATCTTAACTTTGATCCTATCAATGATCAGACAATACAAATGAACTTGCAGTCCATAAAAACTTTCTGCTACCCATTCAAACTATGTCATTCTAAGCAAAACTGAACAAATGATCTTATCCGATTCCAAATTTGATGTGATCAATGATCAGAATTCAACACTAGACCCACAACCTATGAAAACACCTGGCTGCTCACTCTAACTATATCATTCTGAGCAAAACTGAACAAATAATCTTATCTGATCCTAAATTTGATCTGATCAATGATCAGAATTTACCACTAGACCTACAGCCTATGAAAACCCCCTGCTGCTCACTTTAACCATTTCATTCTGAGCAAAACTGAACAAATGATCTTATCTGATCCTAAATTTGATCTAATCAATGATCGGAATTTACCACTAGACCTACAGCCTATGAAAACCCCCTGCTGCTCACTCTACCCATTTTATTCTAAGCAAAACTAAACAAATAATCTTATCTGATCCCAAATTTGATCTGATCTATGATCAGAATTCAACACTAGACCAACAGTCTATGAAAAACCCTGGCTGCTCACTCTAACCGTATTATTCTGAGCAAAACTGAACAAATGATCTTATCTAATCTCAAATATTGATACTATCAATGATCGGACATCATCATCATGTTCCTTGATCAAAAAAAAAACATAGGTTGCCTGTCAAACTTTGTTGATCTGATTTAATTTGACCAAATGATCTAATCTGATCTACAATTTGATAATATGCTTGATGAGATCAACTATAGAATATTTTCTGAATTTTTTCGAATTTTTTCGCCCATTCCGGGACTTTGGCCAATGATTGAATCAGTGATGTTATCACTGATCTAATCAATCTCCTACCAAACTTAGAAAGAGAAACTTGATGATCTCAATAACACCCTTCCTGGGCCTAAATAAAAATTCTGAAGAGATAGACCTCTAGAATATGCCATTGGTCAGCTCCTCTCATATTTACAGAATTTTTAATAGCCATGTACATGAGTTATAAGAGTTTCTCTGAGAACTTGATGGCAATGATTGAATCAGTGATTTGATCAGTGATCCAATCAATACTCAGCCAGACTGCAGGGGAAAACTTGAGAGCCCTCAAAACCACTGTTAATAGATCAAAAAAAAAATTCTGAAGAGACAGAAACCTAGATATGATAATATCCCACACAGGAATGTTGTCAGTTTGATGGATTGTATCAAGAGAGGGAAGGGAGGGAAGGATGAAGGCACCTCACAACCAAAAAAGTGTGGCAAAATTGTGGCTTTGCCACACTTTTTTGGCTGTGAGGTGCCTTCATCCTTCCCTCCCTTCCCTCTCTCAACAGAATCCATCAAACTGACAACATTCCTGTGTGGGATATCATCCCATCCAGGTCCTCCAATATTTATAGAATTTCTAGTGTCCACCTACACGAGTTATAAGTGGTTCTTTGAAAACTAGATGACATAGTACAAATATGTACAAACAATGATCTAGCAGTGAGAATACAAAAACACCTATAACTCAGCAACCAGGATACGGATTTAGACAAAGTGAGAAGTGTCTAGAACCCATTTTCAGTGTAGAATCTGAATATGAGCATTAGAAGCCATGAAAAGATGTCTAGCAGTGACCATTATCAGATTACATGTTTTTTCATCATACGTACACAGAACGGAAAGCAAAGAAATATTCATAGCTCAACAACCAGACTACCAATTCAGACAAAGTAAGAGATGACCATTACGAGGACGATAGTACTCGTTCTTATCCATCTGGGTCGGCATTCTTACCTCCTTATGTGAGGTCCGGCAATCAAACTGTTTGAATTGGTATCTTTGCATGTGTTTTTTATAAATGACTTGATCCGGCCCGTATTCTACATTTATTTTTCCTGTGACGT
>NIBX01000150.1:0-28360 GCA_002718315.1 Agaricales sp. HM26-F1
CGAAACAGGTATATCTCAAGATTGAAGCTGAACCAGCCAAAACGGACACCAGCGCTGTACTCTACTCTAAAATTCACATCTAGTAGCTTCTGAACATTTTTGGTTTCCAAAACTCATGTGTATTGGTTCTCTTGCTATTGCAGTTTCAAGCTTCACCAGTTTACCACCAGACTGCACTGACACCTTGTACCAAGTTTAACACGTCTAAGACATTGCTATCCCCTATCTAGATGTTATGTACTCTGTACATAGTTGAGTGAGCTATGCTATTCATACTCTAGATGAGTTGGCCAAACTAATGCTGATTCTGGTGTAAGTACTATCTTGTGGTAGACTGGTTGAGCTTGAAACTGAGATAGTCAGAGAACCAACATAGATGAGTTCTGAGAACCAGAAATGGTCAGAAGCTACTAGATGTGAATTTTAGAGTAGAGTACAGCGCTGGTGTCCGTTTTGGCTGGTTCAGCTTCAATCTTGAGATATACCTGTTTCGGTCAATATCGGTCAAAAATGCGGACCTCTGCTGTGAACTCAATTCTTGACCGTTTTGGCTAATTCTTGAATATGTTATGGGTGTATATGTGTACTTGGGTGGTGCACTTCGTCCGCAGTGATTATGTAATCAGAAACATTTTCCGCAGCTATATAGTGATTTTACACTATTTTGGACCCGAGTGGCCCATATAGCACAGGAACCAGAGTGCCCAGGCAGATTCCCAGATAGGACAGAGTCAACACATATCTGTAGAGTATGTGTGCCAAGCTACAAGAACCGCCGCATCCTGTAGCTCAATCAATACTAGGATTACCTGATTTCTGATAACTGCTAAAAAAGCGGAAATGACCGTTTGAGCTGAGTTCTTGACCGGTTTGGCTAATTCTTGGATATGTTATGGGCCTATATGGGTCCTTCATGACTGCAACTCGTCCAAAGCGATTATCTAATCTATAGCTTTTTCCGCAGCTGATTACTGATTTTGCTGTTTTGATGATTTCTATTTTTAATCAGATGTATTGATCCTATCAATGTGGCACTGCTGGAGTATGTTGGTAGGTAGCCTATGCATATACCCGCAGCAGGACATCATTGATTATAATCTAGATCCTAAGTAATCAGCAATTGATCTGATCTGTATACATTGATCTGCTGATTGACAGTGATCTATTGATCGGAGCTGAAATCGGAGCTCACCACTGGATTCCCAGTATCAGAAAACCCTATAGACATATTTGAAATCATTATCAGAGCTGTTAATTCCATCAAAATCAACAATTAGTGCAATCAATATGCTGATTAGCACTGATCTGGTGATCGGAGCTAAAATCGGAGTTCACCATCAGATTCCCAGCCTATGAAAACCCTATAGTACCTGTTCAAATCATTATCTAGCCTATTCTAATATCTAGATTATCAATAATCAAATATTGATCTGCGGATTATGGCTGATCTATTGATCGGATTTAAAATCGGAGCTCACCATCAGATTCCTGGACCCTGAAAACCCTATGGTACCTGGTCAAACTATTATTTGATCAATTTTGATCTAGTTCTTATCTGTTATCTGTTATCTAATCATTGATCGAATTGATCTATTAATAATCAGCTAAAATGAATCATTTTATTGAATTCCTGACCCTCAAAAATCCCTATATACTATTTAAATTTTAATTAAAATTCCGATCAAAATTGATTGATCCCATCAATGATGCATCAGATCAAAAAATGAACATCACCATTGAATTCCCAGCCCCAGAAAACCCCCTAAACCTATTTTAAACTATTTTATTTGCTGATCAAATGAAAAATTGATCTAATCACTGATCTGATCACTGATTTGATCAAAATCATTGATGGCATCTTGATCAGAAAAAAATTGGCGACAAACTGATGCCCTAATCTCAATTTTGATTTTTTCATCGTCGTGTCTCGGAAATTCTTTTTGATCTGTATCAATCAATTTTGATCGCATCAGCTGATCTCAGTGATGGCCATCAAGATCCCATCACATACTACCTGCCTGTTTAGATTGCGATTTGATGCGACATGCGACCTGCGACCACGATGACCACCAATTTCCTCTAAGAAGTGACTATATCCACCCCCTAGAAATAATGGCTCCTGATGCATCAAGCCTGAGTAGAAATATCTTTATTTTCATGTAAAAGACCAGCAGCCATTTGTGTCTCTTGTCAAGCAGGAGGGTGATAGCGAGTACCATATCTGCGCTCCCCTCGACGCCCCCATCACTATTAGCATTCAGTCGTCCGGTAATCGCGCTGCCCCCACTACTTCTCACGTCAACGAATCCGCTTCTGCTTCTCGCAGAGCTCCAGCTCGTTCAGCTACCCGCTTTTCCGCCGCCGTTTCTCCTTCCCGTGCTACTGGAGCTAATCAGCCCAATGACCGTCCTAATCCTTTCCATGTCATGGCTCCTGTCCCAGGTCCCGAGGAGAAGCCCGAGGTCCCAAGCAGAAAATATTACATCGTTGTCCAAGGCTGGGGTACGGGTGTCTTCACTGATTGGTCAGTCCGTCCACTTCGATCTGGATCTTTGGCTGTCTCTGACGTTAGATAATCTTTACACAGGGCATCGACCTTCTCATGCATCGAGAGAAACAGGGGCCTTTGCTCCTATGAGAGTTTCGACACCTGGGAAGCTGCCGTCGCCGCCTACGAGAAGGCCATGGATAATGGTCTCGTCAAGCTCCTCGGCTAGTGAATAATGGGACTTATTGCACCGTCTAGTATCCTATAATACTTCTCATAGTTCTTGAACCTGCGATCTCGATGTCTCGTAGCACGAAATTTATTATTGGCTTGCTACTCCTACGCTAACTGATGTTGTGTATATGGTGAACAAATGCGGTGTACGTACGAGTGAGAAACCGCACAGATTTCACAGCGAAGCAGGCGAGGCGGCTCACAAGTGAAGGGGGGGGTCACAAACTCGAGCTATCTTCCCCCAACGATGGTGAAACTCTTTGCTATCATACTCATCCCCATATAGCTATGATTGACAACTGAGAAGAGAGAAGCAATGGAGTTCTACGACCGAAAGTCTAGTAACTCCACGATAGATACAAGAGGTGCAGTCCATTTACTACATACGGAAAGGCGATTCTTCAACTACTCGTCTCAGCACCTACTCGTCCTCGTCCTCCTCCTCTGCAAGCATCTCACGAGTAATTTGAAGCGTGGACGCACCCATGTTGAGTCGTCCAAGCAACGTAGGTACGACCTCAGAAAACAAAATGGCGGCGCAAGGACGTTGTAGGGCGGCGTTTGGTCGATCGGGGATATCAAACTCATCCTGAAGATGCGCGAGCGAAGCTTATCAGCTAAACGAACAAGAAGGCACGACGAGGAGCTTACCTCATGGCTAATACCACCGAATACAACCCTTCTCCCTCGAAAACCTCTGCAAGCAGCATCGAATGTCGAAGCAACGGTAGGCGAGTAGAAAGGAGGAGTTATAGTGGACTGAGGGAGTAACTAGAAGATTCGAAGATGAGCTGCGTTTACGAGAGACTTGGAGCACAAGATATGGAAACGGAGCTTACCAAAAGACCAGAAACCTGAATACCATCACCCGGAGGCCGGTTTTGGGCAGAAGCCAAAGAACAAACGAAGAGGTTTTCTCGATTGACACGTTCCACGTATTGGGCGGTGGACATCACCATCAGTTCCATTGGCCGGGCGATAGAAAGTTCCTGGGTGTTGTTTCCTTCGAACCTCATTGGGAGGAGAGTATAAGGCTCCATGGAGAGCACGATGTAGACAAAACATTGCCCATGGGCAGGGATCGCTGGCGTTTGTGCCAGGACGGATGCAGCAGTGGGAAGCTGGGGGTCGGAAGTCCACGATTCGTTCATGCCGGTTCTGGATAAGAAGCACGGTGGGAAAAAAGGTACGGTGTCCCTTAAGTACACCTGACCTCATGCTAAAAGGTAGGTTAATTCTCCCCAAGCTATGTATGGCAACTTTGGAACCGTACCAGCACCATACCGCCCTTCTTCCCCGGCCGAGATCTAGGCCGTAATGGGGATCTGAGAACCCCGCCGGTTTGCCCCCTTTTTTGGAGTGATCATAAATATCCAGGAGCTCGGTTGAGACCAAACGAACGTTGCCCTAAAACGTACCGTAGCATACCACCATGTTCAGCAACCTGCGGTATGCCTTTTCACCACTTCAATCGGCATCTTAGTACTCATATACCCAAGTGCGCACCCCCAGCAGCCCGTTGTAGAGAAGGGAGAGATCTCCACCATGTTCATCGATGCGGTTCAATTTATCTGGCTTTCCGCTTTCTTCAAGCCTTTTAATCGATCAGTGGAGGCCGGGGTTCACAACGAGTTCCTCAAACTGTTTGAACACCATTACTTTGCTACGTTCCCTATTATCGCAGATGACGAAGAGGTACGCCAGGGGCTTCAACCTTTGAAGTTTGCGGTAAGTCAGTTCAGCTATCGCTGCACTCATAATTATCAACTAACCTCCATTTTAGCCTATTTGTGGTGAGCTGCGAAAGCGGGCACGTCGAGCGCTACCTGCCATGGCGAGCCGCTTGGAAGCCGCTTCCTCTCTTCCGAGTCTGGGCACTACACAGAGTAAAGAGGGGTTCATCACCGCTCTCGATATCCTTCGGGCGACCGTACCCAAGTTCGAACCCCCCACCTCCCTTTATAATCCTCTTGTTGACCCTCCTTCCACTCTCACACCTCCACCCACGCCCAATCCTGAGTCCTCACGCCCTAGGCCCCGTCCTCGCAAGCGTAAGTTCGCGAGGAATGGCTCTACTGAGTGCTTGACGATCGAGCCTTCCACCAACCCCGACGACCATACTGCCAAACGCTCCAAACTGGAGGAATCTCAGTGAGTAATTCATCTACCCGGTAATCCGATGAACGTCACTCACGATTCATCATAGGGAGTCCGATAGTGTTGGTGTTGAAACGTGAAATCAGCAGAGAGCGTGAAAGTGGATCTATTGCATGGATCAGTACCGGTCGTTAGTAACAGTACCTGTAGCGTCCTATAGCCTGAACAAAGATTGAGACACATTCAGCGAAGCTCGTGTGGGCCAGAGTAACGAAATCGCATACCATATTCTTGTTGTTAGTAAGCTAGGACGTACTTGTCAAATGCCACCATCCTACCCCAACGTCCCTGATGAGACGCTAAAACTCACTCTCGAGTCCTCCCAAGAGCGTCCCAGCTATTACCAAAGGTATGTTGGCAATCCTGCTGACCTGATTAATCTCAACTTACTAACAACATTCTCTTTCTTCCTCAGGAATCGAGAACGGCTAAAGGAAGCAGCCAAGGAACGATACCACAAAAACAAGTAAGTCGCGATACTTGTCTGTTTTTGTGCAAGCTTAATTACCACTTGATGCCAGGCTGCGCCAATTGAACCAGGACGAGGACGAGGGGAAGAACGAGGAGAAGAAAGAGCAGAACAGGCGAGCGTGTGCAAGGTACAGGGAAGGGTGAGTGTTGAGTAGATCTATACCGTCACGCCCTCACTCAGTTCGGAGTAACAGTAATCGCAAGATGATCAACCTCAAAGCTAGGAATAGGCGAGCCGAGGAGAAGTTAGAGATGCAGAGGTTGAGAGCAAGGTTGAACGAGAAGAGGGTTGACACAGAGATCATAGGTCTGGTTGGATGCAGTCGTACTATCGAGAACGCGACGTCGTCATCAGCAGGAGGCACTCTAGAGGTAATGGCTGGTGGGTCCCAAGTTTGTCGAGAGACTCGCCATGTAAAACCTCTTCAAACGAAGAACGGGAATGTCAGTCATCAACGTAAGAATCGCATTGGGTGGGATCTCCCGCCTTCCAGTCCGCCTTCCTCAGATAGTGAGTGATGATACAGTGGGCAGTATGGTGGTACCCGGCTTCAATCTTGATAATAAAGACAATCTTGTAAAACCAGTCGAGTATTGTTCAAAATCCATAGAAGTGGATGTCGTATCTCGTCTTGGTCGTACGGACAGCGCTGAGTCGTGTGGAGACTGCCATTCCTGTGGTGGCCGATTCAGTACAGACGGAGTAGCGTTACCCAAAGGGTTTCCGCTAGTCTAGAGGGGAGATCACGTGGAATTTCTGACGGTACGAAAACTCCACATGACCAGTACCAGTCGCTTTCTTTCCAGTGAAAATGGCTACGTAGCCATCTTTCTTCCCTTCACAAGTGGCTACGTAGCCATTTTCAACACATCTAATCTTATCTTCCCACCGTCATGGCCCGTCTCCACCATGGTCATCAAGCTATCCAGAGTTTCCCAGTGCAGCGGACTGCCTGGTATATTGCCGATAAGGATTCCTAGACTATCTGAGTAGCAGGAACTGTTAGCCGAAGCCGTATATCTTCTTAGATTGCAGATTATCGGTCTACATGGGTTATCTCACAGACATGGTACCTGTGCACAGTTAAGAGTCACTTTGACCATGCATAAACCCCTTTTAACGGACTAATATACATGCAAGACATCTCCAGATCTACTATATCCCTCTCAGTGGAGTGACTTGGTATCGCGGAAGGAAGTTAGCTGCTGCCTTTGGGATTCTCATTTCGACATCTTCACGCCTGTACGGTTCGATTCTTTACCCGTTCCTGTCTCTCTTTGGATACCTCAAATCATCTGCCTACGAGTTCGACGACGAGTTGGGTGTCGATATTCCTTCTGTGAGAAATGTAATGGTCGAGAGAACCTTCATTCCCACTCATACATGTGTGTTCCTTGAAGTATCGGAGAAAAAGGACAACTATGCTCGTTCACCAGCACACAAATATCTAACAGTACGTTCTATGCTGCTACTACGCTCTACTCGGTGTCAAAGGATACCAATAGACATCTCATACTTATTTGGATGTTATGTAGATACAAGCAGTCGTGATACTGCCTCTATCGCCAAATTTCATTCTAACGACTGTCACAATCCTTCAGACTCCCATCGCAATCATTCAGACCCCCTCATACAATGCTCCGGCTTTCGGACCTCGTTCCCGCAGCAGTCTTGCACTTAACGCCCTCTCAAGTAACACTCCCTCAAACTCTCGTTCTCTCACCCGGCTTTAAGTTCAGAGTCCTCTCCTCTTACTAGATCACCACAACATGCCTAGTACGTCTTCCCCAGTGATTCAATATTCAATACTTACTGGATTTGTATTGAATCGGGCTGATATCCTCTCTAGACTTGCGACCCCGTACATATGCTATAACTTCAAGCGCTTCAGATCGTATGAAGCCGCATGCACTGACGGAGAAGACCACTCGCTTTTCAGTTGGTTCGTTGTCTCTAAACCGAACTGCACCTTGTCTAACGGGCGACTTGTAGAGGTCATATTAGCCGCAAAACGACTTCATGAGTGTTGGGTGGGGTGTTTTTCAGTTTTCTCTGTCAGTCATTAACCCGCTTCGCAGGAATATCGTATCAAATGGGTCGACACCCCTCTGGGAGTCTCGACGTACGTTTGATGCATACCGTGAGACTCGCGACGGACTTACTCACAAATTTTCAGGTGGGAGCCTGAGTCGCACCTCCAGCCCCATTGCGAACGCCTTTTAGCGTCGTTCTGGAGCCAGTTCGAGAAAAACGCTCGGTTTACTCAGCACTACCTCGTCTCTGGGCAAGAATGGCTCGGTAAGTGGTGTTCGTCCCAGTACAACATTCGATTTTGTTCCAATGTCCCTCGTGTAGATATGGAGATGGCGAGGGCGAGTGAGACGGATGAAGAATCCGAAGGCTCAGCACTGGGCAGCGACTCTAGCTTCGAAGTTTGAACCCCCTCCCTGTGATTCAGCACGACTCTCCATTTGGTGTATGATATATTGCGTCACCCTAGCCTCGCGTCAGACGGTGCAATATTACCAATTTTATTTCTAAAGATCTACTCTATTCATCATCGAACAAAGGCAAGTTTTCCTCGAACTGGAGCAACTCTAAGGACTGTCCAGGCTCCTGAGCCAGAGTAACTCCCTTCACGCTGGCGATCCGCTCCTCCTCAATCTTCTTCGTCTTCTTTGCCGCCCTGCGCTGCCGAGATCGCATAGCCAAGTGCTCGTGCTTACTGTTGTCTGAATCGTCAGACACGATACCTGATACTCTGAGTACGACCAAAACGGCTTATCTCACCTCCAACCTGGGTCATTCTCTTTCCGTCGCATATCCTGCCTCTCCCAGTACGCATCCTCAGCAGCTGCGAGCTGCGCCCGTCGCTTCTCGTCTGGAGGCGTAAGCTCGCCTGCAGCTCTAAACAAAAGTCTTTAGCTCCCGCATCTCACGTTGCTCGCTAACACCTACTTTTTAGCTGCATACCTCGCCCGAGCCTGAGACCTGACCTTATGAGCGTTGCGACTGTACCAGGCTTTTTGGGTGCTGCTACGCCTCGCCTTCGCCTCTTTAGTGAGGTTTTTTGGATCCTTTCGAGGCATGACGCGGAAAAATGGAATGAGGGCCGTGGGTAAAGGTACGTTATCCAGCTGGCGGAGCCATATAAATTCCGATACCCTGGCAGCATCTAGATGTTATGGACACCGCGGGTAAACCGCATCCTGAACGCGACCGTCTGCTTCGCGTGGGTGTAAATTTTTCCTCGGTGAGCTAGCTTCCACGTTTATATCCTTACATGTCTCTATAGTTTCCTTTTCCCACAGAAGCAGGATATCGTTAACACTCGGCACGTATCGAACGAGGTTCCGAAATAGTGGCTACGGCGTCATGTTTGATTCACGGTTGAGGCTTCTCCCGCTGCCTATTGCTCCCTTCGATTCGACTTTATCTGTCTCTGCGATTCTCCAACCTCCGACGCGCATCTCTTCCACTACTGACAAAACCCTGGGGACCAACTGCTTTGTAAACGATGAGCGAAGAAACCAACCAGCAAACGAACCGGCTGGGTGCTGCTCGTAAGGTAAGTACTTGAAGTCGGCGTTTTGGTTTCTTGTTCAACGGAATAACCTCTGACTACAGGGAGCGGACCAACAACGTACTCAATGGCAATACGGCGTGACTCTTGAGAGACTTGTCAGTTTCATAGAATCGCTCTCTGGTGTTGCCGCAGACTGTGTCTGGGATCTTGACGACGTCGAGGAGTATGGTGCTATGTACTTGTCTGATTGGGTAGGTCCTTACGTTTAATCCTTAATTGATTATCGTGTTCTCACCTCGTGCGACGTACTTCAGGCCTCCGGACTGACAGCATCCGGAGGCAGACCTCTCTCGTACCAAAGGCTCAATGCACAGTCTCAGCTCATTCAACAGATAATTAGCGACCACATGCCCCACAACTACGACATCCTGAGTGTGATGTGTGAGATGGAGGCAATCGTCGTCTCTAGTAAGCTGCCCTATTTGCTCCCTGTGCTTAGGTCCTCGGGCTGACTCTTTTCTAGTCTGTTCTCTGGATAGTATTCCACTCCGTGTTCGGGAGGGACCCTTCGCCTCGTATATCGGTGATGCGGTATAGCTGTGGTATATCTATATGGAAGCTGATCACGTACCTGACACATCCTGGAGCCGTTTCCAGCGTTTCCTATGATTCTGAAAAAGTCTGCCTGTCTGGTGCCAAATGATTAACAGCCATATCGAGGAGGTGTTGATACCTTTACGGTTTTTGAGATGTGCGACTCCTGAACAATCCGGTTGATCTTGTGCCATACGAACTACATTTTTCTGCATCCAGGTGAACAGGCGTGGCCCAGCCCCGTCGAACAAGTTTTGGTACCTAGTACTCGACGGTGAAGGCCTGTGATCGCGCCATCAACCAGAAGCTGAAGCTCGTCTTCAGCTCGCTTCTCCATCACCGTGCTATCTCCGCTATTCGATTCTGTGTCTGCAGCGACCAAACGCCACGGTTGGATCCTGTAAATGATACAATGAGGTATGGGTCCCAGTGGAAAACTCTGAGGGCTTCTCTTGTCTCCGGACTGAGGGTTCACTGGCACATCTATTAGTCCCGACTTCGGCTCTTTCGGTGTGCTATGGTGCAGATAGAAACAAGCTCTTGCTTGTGATACATGATCAGAACGATCCAGCTGGTTCTCTCCATATGGTGATACTGCTACCTGTCGACGAGCTTGTTTTGCGAACCCTGTTTATCTGCGCCGACAGACTTCGTTGAGGGAATCCCCAAATTTTCATTCTTCCCTCCTACCTCCACTCTCCATTATGTTTGAGTAAGTTCCTCCGTCGCCCTACATCCCTTTCAATATAGGTCTGACTCCTCTGTAGCACTTGGCTTTTGGGAACAAGGCTCATTCGGAACCAAGTTCTCAGTGTACCTGAAATGAAGCTTCTGGACGATTGGATTGACGAGTTCATCGAGGCCATTCGGCACGAAAACGTCGATGGACTCCTGAACTACCTTCTGGTGATGTATTGGGGCATGTACGCCGACCTCCCCGATTATCCATGGCTCGTACCGGTGGAGCAACTCGACAAGGCGCACCAGGAGCGGGTGGGTTTACTATATCTCTTATAGTCCTGTTGAATACGCTTTGGCTTATGGTATATTAGCTCATCATCCAGTATCTGCAGGCCGAAGCAGTCGAGAGAGACCCTTCTCTCAGCGATATCTTCTCCAACACGACTCCCGCAGCCGTCCCCAGTGATCGCGGTATACTCGGGTCGATATCCAGCAAAAGAAAGAGGTGCCCAAGCGTTGACTCAGAGGCTGAGTGCCATAACCCCTCCGTAGACAGTTCACCCGAGCTTCCCTGCCTGCTTCGACCACTGCCTATTTGCGGAAGAGACGATTCCTCCCGCCCTCCATCTCCTAGCCCTTTCCGCCCGGCTCGAGTTCTTCAGTTTCACACTACTGACTATGACAAGCGCGTTCGCTCAACCCCGGACCTGAACTCTGCTTTCGAGGAGCACCCAGCTAAAAGGCGTCGAACCGCGAGGTCTGTTCGTTCCGTGTCGCCTGAGATATATCCTCCCTCGCCACGATCACCTATAACCACTAAGTCCAGAGCTTGTATTCTTTTCGATAATTGATTGTCTCACTGATCGGCTCCTCCCTCCTGTCGTCTTTCTTGCTCTCTTAATGTAAAAAATGCATCTTGTACTCCAATGTTTACATAAATCTATATCTGTGAATATATCTTATAATCTCTATGTCTGGCTTTGTGATTAGCTATTGTAGGAGTAGGATTCTATCTAGCCTTTGTGGATGCGTTGCGCTGTCTGACAGAGTTGAGTGGACTACCATAGGATACACGTGATCTAGCTTCCTATCAACAGACTAAGAACGTCTGCTTCTTGAAATCTATTCCCAAATCCTCCACCCAGTCCACCTCCTCCAAACTCATGCATCGGACTAACACGTACAAGTTCACGGAACCGCCGCCCCATTCACATGCACCATTGCCTTCGCGGTCGCGAAAACGACGACGCGTAGATGATGACGATGTTTGTTCAATCTCCCAAGTCAACCATTACGTCTTCTCTGCCGCCGAATCCTCTACCAGCAGTAAATCCAAACCTATTGTCAGCCAACGACACGTCAATTTTTCTATCTCAAACACATCCCCTCATAGACCCTCTCGAAAAACCACGTACCGACCTCAGCAGGGATCTCCCATTAAGGTCCAACCGCGTCACTACCCATTCGCAGATGACAACGACGCACTGACCGTCCTTTCTGAAGACCCGGAAGATCCACCACTTGCTCCCATTGACCCCCTTGCAATTTTTGAGCAAGATAAAACAGATCACGATGAGTTTGTGGCGGAAAATCGTGTGGAAGTTGCACCTGCACCCCTGAAACGTGCTCCCCGTGAGCATCCACTCGCTGTCTGGCAAAGAGACTATCGTGAGAGGTATCTTGAGGAGATCATGCGTCTGGAGGGTCAAGCTGGGGTCCGCCAGTGTATGGGCGTGGATTGTAGTCTCCCAGCTGTCGCTAGTGAGCAGACGCTATATCGGTGTAAGGACTGTTTGTCTGGTGCTTGGTTGTGCAAGGGGTGTATGAGTAGTGGTCATCTCTCCAATCCTCTACACCGAATTGAAGTAAGTTTCTATACACTCTTACCCCGGAACGACCTCAGACTGACCTTTCTGGCAGCGTTGGGACGGAAAATACGCGGTCAACGACAGTCTCCGCAATCTCGGCGTACGGATTCAGTTAGAGCACGCTCCCGGTACCGCATGTACCTGCCCTATCCCAGTCCACTCCGACTTCGTTATTATAGACGTTCTGTGCCAGCAACGAGTGTCAATATTCTACTGCGGTTGTGGAAAATCTCTCGGTGATCAGCTGGACCAACTTCTCCGCCGTGGCCTCTACCCTGCTACAAGTGCTCGCCCGCAAACCGCTGCAACCATCCGGCTTCTCAACGCTTATCAACATTGGACCTTGCAGAGCAAGGTGTCCTGCTTCGACATCTATCGTGGTATTCTCCGTGGAACAGATCACACTGGCCTGAAGACTATCCCCGTATGTGCTCCGATTTTTTCTTTATAAGTTCTCTACTCACTCACTGCTTTAGGATCGGTACGAAGATCTCCTTCTCATGACACGCCAGTGGTTCAACCTCAAGATGGGCAAAAGGAGCGGACGCGGAAATAGTGAGACCGGAATGACTGGAGCAAAACCCGGGGAGTTCGCTCTGGTGTGCCCAGCCTGTCCCCACCCGGGCATCAATCTGCCCCCGAATTGGGCGCTGTTACAATTTGTCGATGGGTAAGGGTATATCCTTGTGTCGTTCTTTACTTCGCTCCTGATATTATGGTCTAGTGGCTGGCTTTTTACGCTATACATCGGTCTGGACGGTAACTTCAAGCTCTCAAGGAAGTCTGTCTCCAGCGATGAAGCAGATCCTGCGTTATCACCAGGGTGTGGGTTTCTTGTGGAACGCATAGTTTATAAAAAATTCCTGCGCGAGTACAACCCCAACAAAGTTCCGATCATCAAAGACCCAGTAAGTCTTTCTCTGCCACCATCATACCTACAGATCCTAATCCAGTATGCAGGCTAATGAGTGCCGCGCTCACAAAGCGATTTTGCAGTCGGAAACACGAGATAACACAGGTCTAGCAAGCACCGGTATCGTATCCTTGGACGATATTCGCCACGGGATGAAGCTTCCTTCCTCGACAGTGGACCTCGAGAAAGGGGAGAAGTAAGTTCTTTGCTCACGATACTCCCAGAGCCTAATTGATGATTTTAATAGGTATCGTAGTGTGGATTATGCTCTTTGGTCGGCGCTCACACTAGAGCAAGGATAGGTTATTGGAGCTTCTATAAGTCAAGTTAGTGTAGTTCCAATTATTAGATTATAGGTATAGATATTGGAGTGGCACAAATGTGGTTTGTGCCACTCCAATAACTAATCCAATAATTGAATTGTTGGACTTTCAGAGTATCAAATAATTAGACTTCCAATAACCTAATTATTTGTTATTGTAAGTTTCATAACCTAAAAACTTGAATATGGAAGGTCCAATAACCAAAGACTAGATTATTAGCAGTCCACTTATTTAATCCTCAGAACGTCCAATAATTAAATTATTGAAATGGTTATTGGAGTGGCAAAAATGTGATTTGTGCCACTCCAATATCTTTTTCTATAATTCAATAATTGAGATTCAGTTATAGGAGCTCCAATAACCCATCCCTGCTCTAGTGTCAAGGACACTCCATTGAAACGACTGGTCATATCGTATGATGTCGGCTGTCAATGGAATATCAACCTCCTGAAGCGTCTTGCGCTCATGCCTGAGTCTCTCCGTCCCAAGATGAACGCCTCGTTGTTCATTCTTGTATTTCTTGTGCCCAAGTTTCATCTACCGGCACATGTGGAGAAGTGCCGACTGCTGTATTCGTTTATGAGAGCTCTTTGGACTGGACGTACGGACGGAGAGGCTGTAGAGAGAGGCTGGTCGATTTTGAACCACCTGCGCCGTATGACGAGGGAGATGGGACCTGGACATCGGGAGGAAGTCCTCAATGCCCACTTCAACGATCTCAATTGGCAGAAAACCATTCGCCTAGGTATTCTTTTCGTAACATGTTTATCATCGCTAAGCTAATATCAAGCTCTAGCGGTGGCCTTGCTCCGTCGTCTACTCTCCGCTGTGCAAGAATTCAGGAAGCATCTGGATCATCACACGGAATTTACAAAGGTCATGACTCCCCATAACGTCGACGAGTGGACTGCTTCGGTAGATCGCTGGGAGAATAGCGCCAACAAGGCTTCTGAAGAAAATCCTTACGCGGTACAGAATCATAGTAAGGTATTTTTTTCTCTTCGAAAAACGCAACCTGCTCATCGTACTCTCAGCTCTTTCCGAGAAGGAAGTAGAGGCGATGATCAATCGTGAAGAGGTCAACGCCGTAGCGTCGGGAACGTTCGTCATGCTTCATGAGAGCCACTCGCCTCTCAGCTTCATCGTACATGGTTTGGACCTCGAGGATAGACAGTAAGTCAATAGTATCAATAGCCAAGAAAATGCTAAAGCACTCTTCAGGCGTAATCTACTTCGTGACGCGCAGAAGCTTGGTCCCCACTGCACAGAAATCCAGCTCAATGCAGTCCTCAAGAAGGACAAGATTCTACGCAATCAGATTCAAAACTGGTTCAAGATTCAACGTGTTTACTGCCCGGCCGCCGTCGTCGAACGAGACAAGCTAACAGCGGCTTTACCACTGGGCACCCCTCCCACTCCTACTCAGCAGCTCCTCCTTCACCTTCCTTCCTCCCTCTCCGAGCGCGTTCCTTGTGACGAACACCTCCGTAACCACGAATGGGAACTGAGGGTCGCTCGATGCCGCGATACGCTTGAGTCGTTGCGCACCCATCTTCGAGCGCGCGCAGGCTTTTCTTACCACAAGAAACGGCATGTCGAAGGGCAGGAGGCCACCACAAGGCACGAGGCGTTTGTAAACGAGCTCGCGCAGAAAATAAACTTCACCGCCGATCGCTATCGCATGAACAGGAAGGCCTTACTGGCCTTGTCGAAGTTTCTCCCGCAAACCGTCCCCGCAGACCTCCAACCTCTCGTCCAAGAAGACGTTCGGCACATCAAGGACGACGTTGATGACGCGCCAGCAGGTCCAATAGCAGGACAGACGAGTGGAGGCGAGGCATCTCGTGATGAAGGTGTGGGAATGGCAGAGGAGGGGTTGACCCGCGAGATGCTACACAGGACGAAGAAGAGCAAGAAATCGGAGGGTCGCAAGATGACTTCTTGGATATGGAGGGTCATAGGCGTGTCGGACGATGTCGACAAAGATCAGGCTTTGTGCGACGGTACGTGATATTTATTCTCTTCATCCGTCCCTTTGTTCACGTAACCTTTAGCTCTTCGTGTAGAATGGTGTCTGAGTCGAGCTCGTTCGATGAGGTGGAAGGAAGAGGTGGAACTACTACTCGAGGAGATGCGGAGGACCATAGCCTACCACAAGTGGAGAAGCCGGTGGTGGACGGATAAGGCATTGGATCGCCTTTCTGGGTCAGACGAAGTAGAGGCAGGGAGGGCGGCATACGCGCATCGTCAGGCGGCTTTGTACGAGGGCCTGGGGGAGCACTGTCGCTCGACATGGGAGACCGCCGTTTCGAACGTGATGGCTTCTCACCACTTCATTCCCGAGGATTTTGTTCGTATAACGTCATAGCCAGTGTCGGATGTCATCACTGCCGGAGCTTATCACTATTTTTATTCATATCTATGGTTTGATGGTCTTGATTCTCTGAAAATGCGAGTTTTCGCGCTGTTGGGCCTATTTTCTCTCAGTACGAAAGTGATGAAGTACAAACAGTAGCAAATAAAGGGTGATGGTGCAAAGATCTGTCCAAATAAGGCAAGTGGCTATGAAAAATAGGTACTGAACCAGTACCAGAACATGAATGGTCGGAGTGTACTGAACCAGTACACTACAATCATGGTGCTGAAAGGATCTTATGACCAGGGAGTGCTACTGCACTCCCTGGCGTGTCGCCGGCTGCGTTGATGGTGGTGGTGATGCCTGGGTGGGTGTGTGAGTAGGTGGTATGGTGGGTGTGATGGTGGGAAGAGCGAGAGGACGGGGCATGTGATACGCTCGCCCCTGGGTCTCGTTCGCGAACGAAACGAGCCCGTAATGACACAAGGGAGTGCCGCGTCGCCCACCCTAATAAAAATCTGACCAGGGAGTGCCTCAGCACTCCCTGGTGTCCCTTCGTCGCGTGTGGTTGAGGTGGTGCTGGTGGTGGGGCCTGTGTGTGTGTGTGTGAGTGGGTGGGTCAGGGGGCGGTTGAGGTGAGGGAGAGGAGGGCACAGGGCGAGCAGACGGCTCGCCCCGAGGCCTTGTTCGTCGAATGAACGAGGCCAAAACGACACAAGGGAGTGCCGAAGCACCCCCTTGTGTCGTTCGAACCCACGGCACTCGCGAACGAGCGCCGTGGGTGGTGGTGGATGCAGTGGGAGGAGGAGGAGGCGAGTGTGGCTTACCTTGTCCCTGGGCGACTCGTACGCCGCCCAACCCAATAGATATCCTACCAGGGAGTGCCCCAGCACTCCCTGGTGTCCCTTCATCGCATGTAGTTGAGGTGGTGCCGGTGGTGGGGCCTGTGTGTGTGTGTGAGTGGGTGGGTGAGGGGGCGGTTGAGCTGAGGGGAGGAGACAAAGGGGCGAGCACGGAGCTCGCCCCTGTGACCTCGTTCAAACGATGAACGAGTCTCAAACAAGGGCGTGGGGTCAGGTTGATGGTGGTGGGGGGGAAAACAAGGGGGGGGGGGCGACTTACCGCCTGCCTGGGCGACTCCCGCGTCGCCCACAAAACAATACATCCTACCAGGGAGTGCCGAAGCACTCCCTGGTGTCCTCTCCGTCCGTGTTGATGGTGGTGGTGGTACCTGGGGTGTGGGTGAGTGATGGTGGTGGTGGTGGTAGTGGTGGTGGTGGCGAGGGAGAGACGAACGGGCGAGCCGCAGTGGCTCGCCCATCCGACCTCGTTCGAAGATCGAACGAAGCTCGAACGACCCAAGGGAATGCCGAAGCACCCCCTGGTGTCGTTCGAACCCACGGCACTCGCGAACGAGGCCGTGGGTGGTGGTGTTTGGGGTGGAGGGAGGCAGCTGGGGGTGGGGACTTACTTTGTCCCTGGGCGACTCCCGCGTCGCCCAAACAACCAATAAATTTACAGGGAGTGCTGATGCACTCCCTGGTGTCGTTCCGTCTGTTGTGAAGGTGGCGGTGGTGGTACCTGGGGTGCTGCCCCTGCAATCACCATCAATGGTGGTGTACTAATTCAGTACACTACCACCATCCATGTTCTTGTAGTAGTTAGTACACCACGACGCAGCACAAATTGCGAAAACAATGACCTCAGCATGGCTTGAACAAAAGACCACATAGAATAGACAGATCATACAATCATACATGCATCAACCATTATGCCAAGAAGCTGTACATTGATACTCATTGAACCACAATGATATCCACCTTCCTCTCAGTATTATAATTGCATTTTATCTCTTCAAATTGTATTGTACATCACACTCTGCCTTGTTACTATTGTTTTAACATTTACTAGTCATTGTAGAAATACTTTAATGTATAATCTGATAGAGAGAACAAAACTCATTCTATTGGACTGTCTTTCCTTTACTTTATATATATATCTCCCTAACACCCCTAACCTCCCCCTAACCTCCCCCCTCAACCTCCCCTAACTTCCCCTAACCTCCCCCTAACCCCCTATCCGCACCATCAGCCCAGGGGCTAAAGCCCCTGTGCTGATGGGTCATTACACACTCTAAAATTGAGGAAGTTTATGATGAGGAAGTACCCTATATATTTTATGTTTAATTAGTAGTTATATACTTCTTCTTGGTGTAATGGTTGAATGATGCACTGCAAATTTGATGCACCCATCCATAAGGTCTTTTGTTCAAGCCATGCTTGAGCCATCTAATTTTCGCAATTTAGTGGCTGACGTGGTGTACTGAGCTAGTACAAGAACCTGAATGGTGGAGATGTACTGAGTTAGTACACCACAATCATTGCCGATGCAGGATCTTATGACCTGGGTATGTGGGTGAGTGGTGGTGGTGGGAAGGAGGAGAAGGGAGGTGGAGTGATGGGGCGAGGCGTCTGCTCGCCCCTGGGGCCTCGTTCGTCGAATGAGCGAGTCCCAAACAACACAAAGGAGTGCTGAAGCACCCCTTTGTGTCGTTGGAACCCACGGCGCTCGCGAACAAGCCCGTGGGTGGTGGTGGTGGTGGTAGGGAGGAGGTAGACAGGAGGGCGGCCTACCTAGTGCCTGGGCGACATCCACGTCGCCCAACCCAATGCATATCCAACCAGGGAGTGCCACAGCACTCCCTGGTGTCCCCTCTGGCCCTGCTCTTGGTGTTCCGGTGGGTGGTTGGTGACCTGGGTGGTGGGTGGCAGCTCGTGGTGGCAGCTCGTGGTTGAAGGAGGGACGAGCCTCGCGCTCGTCCCTCGGCGCTTGTTTGAAGGCGAAATGAGCTGGAGACAACACTGGGGGATGCCCCAGTGTTGTCCCCAGTCGCGTTCGAGGGAGGAAGGTGCTGGGGGTGGTCCCCAGCACAGTAGTGGTGGTGGTCGTTTGTGAGTGGTGGTGGTTGGTGGCTGAGAGTGGTGGTGGCCACGGGTGGCGCCTCAGCGACGTGCTGGGCAGCCCCGACAGTTTTGCCTGTACAACAGGCCCAAGTGCAACACCAGACATTGACCAAGCAATGTCTAGTGTTGGCCGTCTTCTAGCTATTTGAAACACGAGAGGTTTGGTTGTGGGGTTGGGCTCACAGCTTGCACATCCACCTCTGTCTATAGATAAGATAAGATAAGGACGAACTTTGTGTCCACACTTCTTGATATTTTGTAGCTCAAATAACACTGAAATTACACGTACGGGCAGAGTTCATCTCCCGGGTTACTACACTGAGCCTGCAAGACTTTTGGTTGGATGTGGAAGATGTGAGCAACAGAATGCTTGTTTTCTCTGCAGAAATCCTGTGGCATTTGGCCTCCGATGCCACCGGATTTATGCACAACAACAGCAGAAATCTTATATCTTCAGCGATACACAATGATTTTGAGAAATCCAAGTTTGTAGCATTTACAGTAGATCTGACTGGCATCTGCATACCAACTCAAATCATATATCTCACAGTGTCTGCAGTCATAATGTAGTGAAAATGTGTGTCCTCAGCCAAATTCTGAGATGGACACAGTCCAAACATGTACAAACAAATGCACTGCCAGGCTCCGGCGCCGCCAGTGCCTGGCGGTGTAATTTATTGACATTTATTTGTCCCACAGACTCTCTATACTGCTTCTTGGATCTCCTTAAACTTTCCCTGTGCTTCAATGGCAGAGCGAATCATCACATCACATCCACTCTTCACTACAGCGCACCTCCATTGCAAACCAATATTCACGCAGCGGTGTCCGTACCCCACAGTTATCTCAGATGATCTCAAGATCACTGACCGTGGTCTGCTGGTTCGTACATACCTCTGCATTTCTGTTGTGCAAACTCTCACAAATAGCGTCAGGCACGAGCGACTGAACTATTCCAGCTGGAAACTCAGGAGTGGCCTTCCAGTACAGACCCCACCATAGTATCAGCTCTAGGGCTCCTTAAACAACGGAGTAACATGAGATCCACATCTCCTATTACCACTGCTCTCGCACTCATACGGCCGTTCCGCATTCTTGACATCCTTGTCTTTCTTGAAGTCCATGCTACGGGAAATCAAGAACTGCTATGGAACCTTACTGGCAAGCCATATCTACGGCCATCCAAGGTTGTTCCAACAACTCTCATATTCACTGAGTGGAACTGCAAGCAAGATTGGAGTGCCGATGCATTATCAACGCTTGTAAACTATAGTCCAACATCCCGTTCAATTAGCCGTGTAAGTCATTTGTACTCTTCAACTACTATCTCATCTAATTTGTGCTAAGGCCCTGAGCTGTCTAGCAAAGAACTTTCCTGACCATCCAAGAATTGAGAAGGTTGAGAGTACAATCGACAAGTTGGTAGACGTATCAGAGGTAGTGATACTCACTCGCTTACTTTTATCTGTTATTTATGTTTATTGCTAGACTATCTCTACTTCAAACATTGGTGACAGTCCAATGCTTCTTATGTGCTTGCAGATGGCCTATCAAAGCAAGCAGTATGCAAACTACTTTAATACTCGCTCTTCAGTTCTTTATCTGGTGTTTGTTCTCTATAGATGGTACATGGTTAGCTGTTTGACAATCTACATATGATATAATGAATCTCATGTTTTTTACAGGGTAAATTTATGCCCAGTCAGCTAATTACATTGTTAGAGCAAATGTAAGTAACTCTGTGTCATATTTTTATTACACTAACTGTGTTCTAGAGATGATTCTCACATAGTCACAACATCTAAGAAGAATATCGAGATGGCACTGTACAAGATTGATATGTGCATGTGGCTAACTCCACTTTTTGCTCTGCTACTTAATTCAAGTACGAAACTTGCTGACTGGGCTATGTTAGATGTTTGTATTTGTCTTTCTCTAATCACTAACTAGAGCTCAACAAATCTTTTTGGTCAGCTTGGATATAGATTTAAGCAAAGCCGAAACAAAGAAATCTGGCAGACAGAAGTTCAGATATGGCAAATGCTCAAGAATCTTGTAACTGAACTACGAAACATCAAGTCTGACGATGATCTATCTATTGTGCTGAGACCAACCAATGGCTCTGACTTTGGACAGTCCTCAATCTTTGTTGACAAAGAGCTTATGGCTCTTTTGTTGAACATGACTGATCAAGATATTCAAGCAAAACAGCTTGCTCATCACTGTAAGCTGTTTTGTTCTATGTTCTAAATATTTGCATTGACAACCTTGGCTTCTAGTTTTTACTACAATCATGAACAAACTCAATACAAAGACAACACAGAAAGCTCCTACTGTAGAGCTTAATGAAGAACCTGAAATCATTGATCTTACTATGACCTGGAACGACAGTAGATCTCCTTCTCCAATTCCTATCATCGACTTTAATGAGAAGGTCTGTCTTTTGCTTACCATGTAATAAGTTGATATCTGATGTTGTTGCTATTAGAGATCTAAAAGAAGACGGCAAGCAGGTTACATGTCTTCACAGACCCCTCCACTACCAGTTAATGTATCTGCAAGTTCCGCGTCTGCCAGCCACCCTTCATCTTCACCCCTTTTCAATTCTATAGCAGATCATGTTGTGGCATCTATTGCAGAACCTATACTCTCAATTGATCCATGTTCTTCAACATCCAATCATGCTAGACTAGATGATGCATCTACATTAACACATATGGTGTCTATTACAGCTACCCCATTGGAATCATCTGTTGCTACTTTGGAACATATGAAAGCAGCCTCAGTTCATCTGATATCTGATCATATTTCAAGTACACAATCAACATATATTCCAGAATCATCTGGTATAGTTCCTCAGACCAACCAGAGTTCAGATAGATCTTCAACTACCCACTTCTTTCGTGGTGGCGTCTTGGTCAAATCTATCTCAGATACAGAACACGAAAAGTTTATATTTCTATTACATTGATCTATTATTTAGAACTTAGTTACTTATTATTATGATAGATCAAACCAAGAAACTATAACTGAATCGAATCATCAAGATAGGGATTCAGATACAGAGAATATGGCATTCCATCCAGCTACAGCAGAGAGCATAGATACGGACTCAGATTCAGCAAGTAACACAGTAAAGGAAAAACAGAAGGGAAAGAAAAATACAAAGAAGGATGCACCTAAGCAGAGAAAGAAATACAACCAACGGAAGAAGCACAGACTGTCTTACCATGAATCTTCTGAAGAAGAAGATCAATCAGAGATTTCAGATAGTAACAAGACAACTGAGTCTAGTTCTAAAAGACGCAAGACTATAGGTATGAAGTATTGATTATCTATATTATAAGAAAAAGTCTAAAGCAATTACCATAGATTATGATGATTCTTGGATGCTTATGATCTCAAAACAGGCATATGAGCCTTTGTCTGTTTCAGAAAGCAATGGTCATGTACAGACAGATATGAACACTGAGAAACAAAAGGTAACTTATTATTTACTCAGAGACTTTGTCATACTTAATATTCCATTAGAAGAAGCCTAGACATCGCTCATCCAGCGGAGTGTCTTTCTGGGACAAACGTGATGCAAAAGTCTGGTCTGGTATTGAAGAAAATGATAAGCGTAGAAGAGATCAAGGCTAGTTTTCTCTTACATCTATCTATCTTATTCATATCTAATATGTCTCTAGGCAATTCCTCTGCAGTTCATTCTGTGATCTTCTCAGACTTTGAAAAAATGACGAAACAAGAGCTTCAGTCAATTCTTGAAGTCAAGCACATTCTTGTTACAGAGGTTCCAGCAGATCAAAGAACTTGGACTGCTGACACCCTTGCAGATAGCATTGGTAGAAAGACTCCTCTGACTGCCCAAGGTAAATTCTCTTACATATTTTCTTTATAATTCTTTTAACATTGGTACAGATCTACGTCTTCGATGTGCAGAAAATCCAAGTGGTCATTGTATTACCAATATAGCAGACTTGGAAGAGTTGGTCAAGCAAGATCCTGACCATACATTCAATGTTCTTGATGTACCATCTGGAGATAGGGCACATATTATCCCAGGCTTAAGATATTCTGTCAGATATTGATTCTGTTATTCAGAAATATCTCTATCTTCCATTGGTTGTGGATGCAAGTACGTCAAGCTGAAATGGCCAAGCCTCTTGAAGAAAGGATCTATCATGAGTATACTCCGAGAGCAGAGTTTTCATGGGAGCTTTTCTCATCACACAATGCTATCTCTACTCTGCACATAGATTCTAATGGGTTTGGAACAGTAGTTTGGGTAATATCTGGCCATAAACGCTGGGCTGTTCTCTTAACACCCTATGGTGTTGAATTCGTTGATTGGTCACAGAATTTTGATCCATATCCAACTAAGTTCAATGAAGGACAGTGGGAAATTGTTGATCTAGATCCCTCAACCGTCTTGTAAGCTGGGTGCACTTTGCATCAACAGCTCTCTCTAACTGTTCTTTTATCTAGTTTCATGCAACCAGGTACAATCCATGCTGTTCTCACTACAGAGCTAGCCTGGACAGTTGGAGAGCACTTCTACTGTCCAACTCCACGCTTGCTTAGAGACAGTATTTACACAATGCTGCATCTCTTTGTTCGAGATGAGGTCTTGACAAATGCAGTTCATACTCATGTTAATTGGAAGACCTTTGTGCGGCTCATTGTAGTCTGGCATCTATCTCTGCATTCTAGTAAGTCTTGTCAAGTTCAGCTTATCTGTTATATCTGACAAGTATGATTAGTGGACCAGACCTGTGCTGAGATCAAAGCTCGCACTCAATACGAAACATGTCCTATTCCTTTTGATACTCTGGAGGGTCTCAATGCCATAGTCACCATAGGAGCGTATCTGCATCTGCTACCAGCTGTCAATCGTTTCTTCTATGAACACGATCTCTTGCCCTCTGATGCTGCACAGCTGGAAGATGGACTGAGAAGATATCATGGTATCTTAGAGTATCTCAACTCAAGATTTCAGCTACAGATCAAGAAAGAAACAGATGATGCTGAGTCAAAATGGATACAAGTGGATATAGAAACAGAGTTTGCTTCGGTATGAATTATAATTATTTAATACAAAATGTCTAGCTCATATGAATACTATTCTCTAGGCGATAACAGTTCATATAGGATCAATGGTATATGAAGGCCTAGTGCGTTGTCTTAAGAAACAGACTCCTCACTTTCAGTATGTTCCTGGAGAGAACCAGCCAGTTCCTCCAGCTCAGCTTAGTTCAAGATTGCTCAAGATTTTCAAGCATCTAAAGGTGCCTAAGAATCACTCTAATCAAAATTGGACTAAATATGAAACATATATATCTGATGTTGATTTCTCACTTTGTTTTGTATATAGTGACTTCCCTTCTATTCCTATGGTCTTCTAAGTAGCATATTCAGATTCTACATCAAATTTCGGTTCTAGTCACCACTTGTTTCGTTTCAATCCGTTGCCTCTTTGTAGAGTTACAGTCACTTCTTTCTCTCTCTCTCATATTGTGTTATGTAATCATTAGTCATAACTCCGGTGGTTGAGCTGACTAAGACTCTTCAGTCTCTCATCTCAACCACCAGGTACTGTACTCACTGTATCTCTGTTCAATCTATTCAGTCTCTCATCTCAACCACCAGACTCTGTGTGTACACTGCTAACATCTGATGGAGAGACAGAGCTCAGTTTTGATATTTTAAAGTACTATGATTTCAGATGGCATGTATTCAATGAAGATGAATCTGAATAGAATGATATTTTGCTGAAAGTATTTCAGTTTTGCTACATAGACATTCTACGTTGCTGAGATGGACGAGATTCGTCGACTGGAAGAACTCCGTCAATTGTCATCTCCTCTTCCTCAGTAGTATACTTTCTGAATTTGCTTTTCATTTCTTGCTCTCCTACATTTCGATACAGGCTCATTCTCTTCATAGGTAAAAGAGGAACAGATGCTGTCTGAGCTGCTTCAGTTCTTTTTAAATGGCCTTCCTAAATTAGAAATATCTCAGTATACTGCTGATCTTAGAAATGCTGTCTCTTACTTTGCGAAAGCTGGTATCTAGAAGACCAAGAGAGTGCAATACTAATTGCAAGACCCATAGATCTTTCTTTGGAAGAGGGTATAGTACCACACTGAGTGTTGCTTCTACTAGATCACCATTCTTAAACATCATAGGGTCGCAGGGATATACACTGGAATTCACTGGTGAGTTATTGTCTTTCATAGATCTCTAATTTACATACCATTTCTCTTCATTAGTGTATTTGATCCCAATAAAGTCAACTACATTATCTTCATGTTGAATGAGCTCAGAACTAGCTTGGAGGTTCTTGAGAGTCATATTAGGATCAACACGGTCTGTCCATGGAATGTGCTCTGCTCTAGGAACATCCTTCTGATGTGTGAAGTATCTTGAAGATAAGGTCAGTGTGGGCCAGTCTTTGTAGGATTCTTGTTCATAGTGCTGGACATTGACTCCAGAAGAGAGATTCTCTTTCATAATATTGATTTCTTTAACTGCTTGAGCAAAGGTGGGATCACCCAGTCCTGACAGAGTTACAACCTTTTTCATAAAACGAGCTTCTCTAATGTTCCTTTGCTCAAGTGTAAGGACCCAAATGAAATAAGAATAGCAGACAAGATCTTACAGTTTTTCTGATACAGGTGAAAGTGATTTCTTGCCTTTTACAATTACACCATGGACAATCCAAACTGCCTCAGATGCATCTCTGAACAAGAGTCTACGAGATCTAGGATCTCCAATAGTGCGAGTTTCAGGACAAGTAATATGATCCATCTGTAGAAGATCAGTTTATTTTCAGAGAAGATAGTGAGAAACATACTTGAGAATATGTTGTTGGACAGAAAGCATGTGGAGATGGTTGCTCATTTGAGACTTGAAGATGAGGAAATAGATAAGCACTTTCTCTCATAGCAAGAGCAAGTATGTGATTATACTCAGTAATAGTGCTTTGTGCACCACTGTGATTATAGTGAGAATTCATAACAGATAAAGTATCAAGTACAGGATCTAAGAGAGATAAAGTAGATGTAACATGTGATGAGTATGGATATATAAACAGACCAAAGGATCACATGATGGTGTCGTGATCTTTCACTTCTTGATTCACTACTCTGACCTCTGCAAACCATTCTAAACCTTCTCTCTATTTACAATGCCCTCTAAGAAAAACAACACTACTCCTTCTACTCCTAAGAGAAAGTAAGTTTTATCTTTAATCCACAGTTTTGCAGAATATCTGACAAAATACTAGAGCACCGCCCTCACCTGCTTCTCCCAAGAAAGTGTCACCATCTAAAAAAACCAAAGCAACAAAAAATATCAAGTCCAGAGCTGTGTATGTTTATCATCATTGTACTGTACAATCCAGATCTAATCCGTTGTACAGTATTAGCTCAGATGAAGAAGAACCTACGTACATCAGTTCTGATTCTGATGGATCTAAGTATGTTCAACATAATAAAGTATATATTCTGAACTTATATATTTCTCACAGATATGACCCTCTCCCAATCCCTCTCCCAAAAATCGTATTCGTCGTGGTACTACTACCAGCACTCCTGCTACACCTGTCCAGACAGGCAAAGGCAAGAAGGTTTTCAAGTATGTCTTTTTACAATAGTCATCACTTCTCAACTGCTCATTGTATAAATACATCAGTGTTCTTGATCAGTCAGATCAAGAAGATGATGGATGGGAGCTTCCACAGCCTGACCAGTACACTGATGACGATGGTAGCCAGTTGGAAGAGGAGCTCACCAACCCTTTCATTGACGATGAAGTAGTGGAGTCTGAGGGTGAAAAAAGTTCTACTGACTTGGTTGAAGACATCTTTAACAAAGACATTGAGTACGTGTCCTGATCATCTATTCAGTTTAGGTGTTGACATTTCAATCTTAGACCAATCTCCACTGCTGATAAAATGACTTTCCCTTCTATTGCTGATTCTACTCTTCCCCGCATGGCAGACCAGTAGTTCCAAGAGATCTTTGACATTACCAGTAAAAAGTCAAGCAGGATAACCAAGAAGAATCAGCAAGTTATCTATGAGCTACTTGGTAAAATCTCTTCTGGATTCACCCTTTCATGTGAGGTGGAGAACAAAACCAAGACATTTGAGAGGCTGTTGTTCAAAACAGTCTTTGAAGCACTTCCTCTAAAGCTCAAAGATGATTTTGTTGTTACTACAAGAAGCCTACGTGGAACAGAGAATGCATAAGTGATATATTCATCTAAGCAATAGTTCTTGTTAAGCTGATCTTAAACTCAGCTACTCAGATGTCAGATATCCTTTCATCAAGCCAGAAGGGTTTGAAGATAACGACAATAGCTCTGCCAGTGTTCCAATGCCAGCAACACCATCTCCTGTGAAAGCATTGGTTGCCACTACTGGAAATCTGTATGTATTGGCCTCTTTGTCCTTTCTAAGCCAGAGCTGAATAAACAAATAGAGCACTCAACACACTTCAAGCAAATAAACCACTGCCAAACCAATCTGATCTGTATGTCTAACAATCTGTATATTCATCTATTATTTCTGACTTAGATAGGGATATTCCATGGAGCAGATCACCAACACCAGCTGCACGGTCAAGTCAGACTTCACAAGCTGCTTCAGAACATAACACTGTCAAACCAAAGAGTCAAGACACTGCAGAGAGCTCTGCTAGAAATGCATCAACCTCTGCTCTTCCAGCTGCCTCTGGAGGTGCTCAAGTCAGCAACACTGCACTCAGCCCACCTCAAGCTGGGTATGCTTCTTCTTTGGTACTACAACTGTCTAATTCTGATCATTGATTATTTCTTGTAAAACTAGATCAACTATTCCACTCTCAAGTGCACTACGGAATGCAGCTACTGTATCCTGTCCTCCACTGTACAAGCGCAGTAACTCAGCTGTTGTTCCATGCCCATATGAGGAAATTTCTTGGAATCCATCTGAAGATCTTCCCGATAACATAGTCAAAATTATTATGCGTCTGGCAGCTGCAGAGTTGCCAGTACAGGACTTTGCCAATCCCATCACTGCAGACCCTAGCCGCTTCTATCTTAATCACAACTTTGTGTGTGCTAAAGATTCCAAGATACCTACAACATTCCTGGTTTTCTTCAAGGCTACAACCAGTCGTAATGGAAATGATGTTACACCCTCCAGAACTTGACAGATTGGTGGTGATCTCTTTGAGTCTGTTGGAGAATGTGTATTTGGTTTCTTTGGCCATATTGGAGCAGAGGACAAAGGGCTCTTCAGAACAGCAGATAAGGTGGCAATTCCTATATGGGATAAAGCTGTGGTCTTTTCTTCAGCTTTTGAAGACGGTAACACATCTGTGCTTGGGTCTTCTTCTAACTCCTTTGGGCCAGGTGAGCTGGTTTGTTTTGTTCAGTATTCTGACCAATATTGATATATTCTCTGTTGTTCAACAGTTACGCATTCATTTAAGTCTGGCAGTACGTATTTTATTTATTCTCTTCATACTAGTATCTAACAATGGTATTTTCCTTCAGTCCCAGTGTTGAAATCCAGCAAGATCAACTTGAACACGGTTGGAAGTCTGCCTCTCGCTAAACCTTCCTCGCTCCCTGGCACTCGGATGGATGTAATCTCAGGTGATATTGTTTTAATGTTTTTTACAGCAAATGTCTGGTTCAGGAGCAAAGAATCATTCCCCACCATCATATTCTATGCTCAGAAGGCAATCTGCATCCATAGCCTGTCTAACACAGATAGACAGAAGGCTGTTCCACAT
>NIBX01000151.1:0-28039 GCA_002718315.1 Agaricales sp. HM26-F1
GCCTGTCCGCACATTTCTATGGTACTTTCCGCATATTTCTAAGCCTGTCCTCACATTTCTGAGCCTTTCCGCACTTGTCCGCACATCTCTGGGCCTGTCCGCACATTTCTAAGTTAGTTTCCGCATATTTCTAAGCCTGTCCGCACATTTCTGAGCCTTTCCGCACTTGTCCGCACATCTCTGGGCCTGTCCGCACATTTCTAAGTTAGTGTCCGCATATTTCTAAGCCTGTCCTCACATTTCTGAGCCTTTCCGCACTTGTCCGCACATCTCTGGGCCTGTCCGCACATTTCTAAGTTAGTTTCCGCATATTTCTAAGCCTGTCCTCACATTTCTGAGCCTTTCCGCACTTGTCCGCACATTTCTAAGCCTTTCCGCACATTTCCGCACATCTCTGGGCCTGTCCGCACTTTGCTGAACCTTTCCGCACATTTCTTATGCCTTTCCGCACATTTCTGAGCCTTTCCGCACTTTCAGAGCCTGTCCGCACTTTATAGGCTAGTTTCCACAGTTTCCTGAGCCTTTACACACCTTCTAACATGGATGTGACCCTTTCTGATACTTTCCGCACTTTTCTGATGATGTCCGCATCTTTCTAAACTTGTCCGCACACTTTTGAAGTTTTCCGCACTTTCTAACATGATTCTGGATATTTACAAATTGTTCTGTTCAGTTCTGAAACTGTCCGCACTTTTCAAAACACTTGTAATCATATTCAAGTCTTTCAGCACATTTCTCAAGCTGTCCGCACTTTCTATAGCAATCTCTAAGACTTTCCGCACATTTCTAGTCTTTCCAATAACTCTCTCTGCTAGCATCCTCACTACTATGGCTGTCCATCTTCTTTTAGGCATTGTCACATTCTTCTAAGCCTGTCCGCACTTTGTAGACCAGGTCCCCCTCCCTAACAAGTCTTTCCGCACTTTTTAAGAATTGTTTCCTTCACTTCTCTCAGTTTGAACATACATCTGCACTTATTGTCTCACCTAACCTTCCTAATCCCCCTAGCCTGCCCTATCTTGAAATGAGTACAAGTACCTCCAAGCAGAAAATGCGGAAAGCCTGAGAATGGGATTGTCCTATATCATAAACTATGTGAGTGAGACTTGGATAGCAGAGACAAGCTTTAGAAAGTGCGGAAAGGCTCAGAAATGTGCGGACAGGCTTAGAAATGTGCGGAAAGGCTTAGAGATGTGCGGACAAGTGCGGAAAGGCTCAGAAATGTGAGGACAGGCTTAGAAATATGCGGAAACTAACTTAGAAATGTGCGGACAGGCCCAGAGATGTGCGGACAAGTGCGGACAGGCTTAGAAATATGCGGACAGGCTTAGAAATATGCGGAAAGGCTTAGAAATGTGCGGACAAGTGCGGAAAGGCTCAGAAATGTGCGGACAGGCTTAGAAATATGCGGAAACTAACTTAGAAATGTGCGGACAGGCTTAGAATTATGCGGACAAGTGCGGAGAGGCTCAGAAATGCGCGGAAAGGCTTAAGAAAGTGCGGACAGTCTTACCCCCCTAACCTCTCTGAACTCATACTCTGACCTCTCATCAGCTGACACCCCTAACCTCCTCCTAACTAATATCCCCAATCTGACCTGCCCTCAAGTCATATTCTCAACTCCACTCAACTTTCAGTGTTCCCTTTCTCTTAACCTGCCCTGAACACTTTTTCCTCTTCTCATCCATCTCATTCCTCTTATCTCCTACTTCTTTGAACCTAGGCTCTTCTCTAGATCAATGATCTAGAAAACCACCTTGAGACTTTATCCTCCACACTCGGAGGAGCCTCAGAACCCTGTTCTCAGAACTTGAACCTCTACATTCAGAGGAGTTCCGGAACACCCATCTTGAGGCTTGATCCCCCACATTCAGAGGAGCCTCACAATACCAGTGCCAACACATAACACATATCAAGTGGATTAGCCATTGTATCTGTATCATACCAAGGTATGACAGACAGCTCAACCTTATCATTATATCCTCTGGAACCTGCCCACACATCCTGTTCTTGCTTCACCTAGACACAGACCCATTTATTCTCTTCTAGAAAGAAGAACATTGATTGCTAGGTAGCCAGCTTATGGACAGACTATGGCAATCATCATGCATCACTCCCATATAGTAGGTTTTATAGACTCTAGGATAGAACAAATAGCTGCTGGTATGATACATGAAAACAAGGATATTTCCACTTTAGACTGATGCATCAGGAGAGGGTTTTTCTAGAGGTGGATTTTTCTACTGTGTGTCGCAGAAGAGGGTCGCAGATGGTAGGTCGCATCAAATTGCAACCTAACTAGAAATGTCGTATGTGATGTGATCTTGATAGCCATCACTGAGATTGGCTGATCCGATCAAAATCAATTGATACGGATCAAAAAGACTGTTTGAAACATGACGATCACAATTTCAAAATTGAGATTAGGACATCAGTTTGTCGCATTCTTTTTTCTGATCAAGATGCCATCAATGATTTAAAATAGAGTAAAATCACTATATAGCTGCGGAAAATGTTTCTGATTACATAATTGCTGCGGACAAAATGCACTACCCAAGTAGACATATACACCCATAACATATTCAAGAATTAGCCAAAACGGTCAAGAATTCAGCTCACAGTAGAGGTCAGCATTTTTGACCGATATTGACCAAAACAGGTATATCTCAAGATTGAAGCTGAACCAGCTAAAACGAACACCAGCGCTGCATTCTACTACAAAATTCACATCTAGTAGCATCTGTTCATTTTTGGTTTCCAAAACTCAGATGTATTAGTTCTCTTGCTGTTGCAGTTTCAAACTTCACCAGTTTACCACCAGACTGCACTGACATCTTGTATCAAGTTCAACACATCTAAGACATTGCTATCCCCCATGCAAATGTTATGTACTCTGTACATAGTTGAGTGAGCTATGCTATTCATACTCTAGATAAGTTGGCCATACTAATGCTGATTCTGGTGTAAGTACAATGTTGTGGTAGACTGGTTGAGCATGAAACTGCAACAGCAAGAGAACTACTACATCTGAGTTTTGGAAACCAAAAATAAACAGATGCTACTAGATGTGAATTTTGTAGTAGAATGCAGCACTGGTGTTCGTTTTAGCTGGTTCAGCTTCAATCTTGAGATATACCTGTTTTGGTCAATATCGGTCAAAAATGCTGACCTCTACTGTGAGCTGAATTCTTGACCGTTTTGGCTAATTCTTGAATATGTTATGGGTGTATATGTCTACTTGGGTAGTGCATTTTGTCCGCAGCGATTATGTAATCAGAAACATTTTCCATAGCTATATAGTGATTTTACTCTATTTTGGACCTGAGTAGCTCATATAGCACAGGTACCAGAGTGCCCAGGCAGATTTCAAGCTAGGACAAAGTTAGTACATATGTGTAGAGTATGTGTGCCAAGCTACAAGAACCGCCGCAGTCTCTAGCTCGATAAATACCAGGATTACCTGTTTTCTGATAACCGCTAAAAAAGCGGAAATGACCGTTTGAGCTGAGTTCATGACCGATTTGGCTAATTCTTGGATATGTTATGGGCCTATATAGATACTTTATGAGTGCAACTCGTCCGAAGCGATTATCTAATCTATTACTTTTTCCGCAGCTGATTACTGATTTCGCTGTTTTGATCATTTCTATTTTTAATCAGATCCATTGATCCTATCAATGTGGCACTGCTGGAGTATGTTGGTAGGTATCCTATGCATATACTCGCAGCAGAACATCATTGATTATGGTCTAGATCCCAAGTAATCAGCATTTGATCTGATCCGTATACATTAATCTGCTGATTGACAGTGATCTATTGATCGGAGCTGAAATCGGAGCTCACCACTGGATTTCCAGTATCCGAAAACCCTATAAACATATTTGAAATCATTATCAGAGCTGTTGATTTCATCAAAATCAACAATCAGTGCAATCAATATGCTGATTAGCACTGATCTAGCGATCGGAGCTAAAATCGGAGTTCACCATCAGATTCTCAGTCTATGAAAACTCTATAGTACCTGTCCAAATCATTATCTAGCCTATTCTAATATCTAGATTATCAATGATCAAATATTGATCTGCTGATTGTGGCTGATCTATTGATCAGATCTAAAATTGAAGCTCACCATCAGATTCCTGAATCTTGAAAACCCTATAGTGCCTAGTCAAATCATTATCTGATCAATTTTGATCTAGTCCTTATCTGTTATCTATTATCTAATCATTGATCTGATTGATCTATTGATAATCAGCTAAAATGAATTATTTTATTGAATTCCTAATCCTCAAACCTCTATATACTATCTACAATCTAATCAAAATTCCGATCAAAATTGATTGATCCCATCAATGATACATCAGATCAAAAAATGAATATCACCATTGAATTCTCAGCTCCAGAAAACCCCCTAAACCTATTTTAAACTATTTTATTTGCTGATCAAATGAAAAATTGATCTAATCCCTGATCTAATCAATGATCTGATCAAAATGACCGATAGGATCATGATCAGAAAACAAAATGCGACACATTGATGCCCTAATCTCAATTTTGAAATTTTCATCGTCGGGTCTCGGAAATTCTTTTTGATCTGTATCAATCAATTTTGATCGGATCAGCTGATCTCAGTGATGGTCATCAAGATCCCATCACATACGATCTGCCTATTTAGGTTGCGATTTGATGCAATATACGACCTGCGACCGCTTTTGGCCCTGCTTAGAGCCAAATCCACCCATCTGGAAATACCTTCTTACGATGCATCACTCTCAACTAGATATTTCTTTATTTTCATACATAATATGAGCAGCTATTTGTGTGTGCTCTTTGGAACAGGTCCGAGCTTTTTGCAGTATCGAGAGCACCCACAGACAAAGGGCATGAGCGAGCAAAGAGATATATATTATGAGAGAGATGTCGGTGTACAGTGCAGTAAGGTAAGAGGCTGGCTAAAGTTTTGAGATTGAAATGAGTGTGAGCGAGCGCTGGTGGTAGTGAACACCAAAGCAGAAGGGCTGATGCCAGAATACATTTCTTGTACGGTACAAGGCACACAAATGTGTTTCAAGTTAGATCCGAATTGTACACATGGGGTTGAAACATTACAGTAGGACAACTAATGTTTGAAGAGAAATTGAGCGACTGGAAAACTGAACGAAAACCTAGGGGTCACTTATGATCGAGGGAAGCGACTCAGCGTCATCTTCATTACAGCTGGCCATGCTAGTGTTTAGCTCTTCTGTTTCAGTACCTTGGGCAGTCTTGGAGATCGTCCTTGCATAGGCAAGGATGTTCTTAAAGACCTCTGGATGTTCTTGATCCAAAGCTCGAGCGGCCTTGCAATACAGCTTAGTTTCATGTGAGAAGTTGGCTTGCGAGAAATCAGTTCGCATGTTCCCGCCCTATTAAGAAGGTCAAGATGTGAGTAATGATGATAATACAGTGGAACCCCATGGGCCATCTGCTTACCTTGACATCTGTGATCTTGTTGAGTTTCTGGGGCCCATCGGTGAGGGTCAAAGCACCAATGCGAATGAGGTAAAGCGCACGGTACACCTGACCGCCAAATGAAGGATACAAATCAGGGAACAAGCATGCACAGCGGCATGTAGAAAAGTACTTACAGCTGTGGCAGCTAGAGCTAGAGCGGTGAAAAGGAGACGCTCCTTGTCTGACCACTCACCAAGCTCCTTGACATAGACACATCCAGCCGTAGATGTGATATGGGCAGCAAAGGTAGCTGCAATCAGGTCAGAGGTGAAAGGCCAGTGTCCACTCTGAGAAACACAATCAGATCAGGCATAGTGTCATGAACGCGTCTTTTATTTTCCTTAATAAGAACACGTTCCGGATTGTTCCGGTTGATCTTCTGATCAACCCTTTATGGAAAGACTCTTCTAGATATGGACGTCACGTTTTTTGTTACAAAGACGTGACCGTGATTATGGTCTGTGCACAGTAGTATATTGTATATAAACTGTGTACTGTACGACTCTCAAGCCTCAGCTTGAGATTCCTTTAATTGAGCACCTTAACATCACTTCACTCTCAGATCGACACCTCCATCGGCCCGGCTTACCATATCCTACAAGTGAGCTTTGCAACGATCCTAATACATAGGGAACACTAGAGGGTTTTTCTGTTTTGGGAAGCTTTAAATTTTATTCTATACTCATTTCTACATCTTTGTTTTTATTATTGATCTTGGCTGATTTTGCTACTCAAATTTAAACCTTAAGTGACATCATTAGTGCTGAATGTTTGTAGCAATATACTACAGACCTCCTACATTAAATATATTCAGTATAGAAGATCTGAAATGTATTCTATTGAGTGTAGGAGATCTATAATATATTGGTATAAAGTTTCAGCACTAATGATGCCACTTAAGATTTCAATTTGAGTGGCAAAATCAGCCAAGATCAATAATAAAAACAAAGATGTAGAAATAAGTATAGAATAAAATTTAAAGCTTCCCAAAACAGAAAAACCCTCTAGTGGAAGCATAAAGCAATCACTTGCTCTCAGTCTATGATCGGATGAGTCAATGTATAGGAATCGACGTTTATAGAGCTGGCGCTCAACAAAGTCATGCCGTTTCTCTTCACTGGAATTCCAGATACTATTCTGAGGTTGTCCCAGCCATATGGTGACGGCAACAATGGTGGTGGACGCCAGTGCGTTGCGCTATATGACCATGACACACGTCCGTGTCTAAAGACAACAGCTGGTCAGTCAAAGGTATAAGATCCAGTGAGAGGCTCAGACGCCTAGACGCACTGCTTAGAATACCTCACTCCCATAAGTGATCTGAAGGGGGTATGTAGTTCCATAAACAGCAACCCAGATAGCTTGGTAGATTTCAGCCTCTCCTAGAGCAGCCCTAAGAGCATGGGAGTCATCTCCTGCTCCTTTCTTAATGCGATGAGCCCAGGGATATGGCCGAGTGCCCCAAAAAGCAAGGACAGTAGGCAGGAATTGTCTATGGAATTTGCCATGGGTGTCACTGCTAGGAGGGAAATGCTTAAGCAGTGCAGTGCTGTGAGCTTGAGCCTCAGTGTTGGTGTGTGGATCCTCAAAGTCAGAGCTCAAGTCATTAGGAAAGCCAGGCTCCAATGGGGCTACTATAGGTTGATCAAGAGGGGCGGAAGGAGCCAGTGTGGCAACAGTGGACGAGTTGCTTATCAGTGGGACCAGGGTCTATCAGAAACATGATCAGGTACAAGAAAACGGTGATTGCCCAACTTGCACCATTGTCTGTCTTGCAAGATTTGCTTGATTCTTTAGTGGAAGTTTACCTCTGGGGTTACTGATAGCTGATCTTGAGGTGCTGCGAGAACCAGGCCCTTTCGCAGAGCGGCCCATATTGGTTGTCAGCAACCACTCCGGCACAGTGGCTTTACCACCACTCTCATTCAGCCTATTAAAGAAGAATAACATCGTTGAGTTAAGAGTGAGGACCATGAGGATTTGGATAAGAGGAAAGAAGCTGTACTTACATGGGCGGCTCATTGAGTTCAGACTCCCGGGTTTTTGCCAGTTCCCTATCGGCTTGAGAGTTATCTAGATGCCGGCAAACAGTTGATCAGTTAATTATTTGTACAATGTGCAGAGCTATTGGCCAAAGCTCACCTCCAGGCTGCTTTGCGCCTGATAGCAGGACCAGGGTGCCTGAAGGGAGGCCTAGAGGAGCAAATCCATCAATAATGTCCCCACCAGTGGCAATATTGGGAGTGGAAGTGGAAGTGAGAGTGGGAGTGGAATCAGCAGCCTGGGCTGTGGCTGATTGACGGGTGTGCATGCGATCTGCGATTGGTGTCTCAGAGTCCCGAGAGGTTTTGGTGGCCTTTGTTTTCTTGAGCGGCATTCTGGAATGATAATGAGGTTGGTGGGTTAGGCGAAGTTGTGGTACGTGTTCAAGAGAGAATCCACAAAATTGATTATCTAGTCTTGTTTTGACCTCCTGAGCAGATCAATCAGAAATTTAATTTGCATCATGATTGTGAATCAAGAGCCCAATAGACTCTGCACCGATCTTGTCCTTTCTTTTCTCTGGTATCTTATCTTATCATGGCTTTCAAATTGATATCATCACTTTTTCTCCCTTTCTCCTTCCACCGGCTGAATAGCCTTACATTTGGAAGATCTCACTGCAACTCCCAGCTGTGTCGTATCTCACGACCTCTTAGGAGATTTTCTTTAGTCACATCTTTCAAGGTACTCAACCTGATTAGAGATTTTGCAGCATCTGCAATTGTTGTTAAGGTGTAACATATTGCTAATGAGTATATACCGTCTTGCTAGCCCTCATCTGAGGTACATTGGTTTTTCTTATATCCATTAGTTCAATACCTCTTTTCTACTGTGAGACAAACATGAATTTGGACAGATTCAACACTGCAAATTTCTATATCTCAAGTCTCAAGAATCTTGTAGTGAATAGCAACTAAGGTTTTCTTTTGCAATATGAAAAATTATTAGGATTGTTGCAAAGCTCACTCGTAGGATATGGTAAGCCGGGCCGATGGAGGTGTCGATCTGAGAGTGAAGTGATGTTAAGGTGCTCAATTAAAGGAATCTCAAGCTGAGGCTTGAGAGTCGTACAGTACACAGTTTATATACAATATGCTACTGTGCACAGACCATGATCACGGTCATGTCTGCGTAAAGAAAAGTGTGACGTCCATATCTAAAAGAGTCCTTCCATAAGGGGTTGATCGGAAGATCAACCGGAACAATCCGGAATGTGTTCTTATTAAGAAAAATAAATGACGCGTTCATGACAAAAATGTAGTACAAATCAGCCTCACAGTTGCTGCTTGGTCATCCATATCAGCGATTTCTTTTGACAAAATTTATCAGGATCGAGACTGAGCTCACTCGTGAAGAGATGAAGTCGGGCCAATCTAATATCGCTCTGAGAGTGAAGTAAAGAATAAGATGCTTGATAGATGAGAATCTCAAGCTGGGGCTTGAGAGTCGTACAGTACACGGTTTATATACAGTATGCTACTGTGCACAGATCATGATGACAGTCACGTATCGGTAACAAAACGTGTAACGTCCATATCCAGAAGAGTCCTTCCATAAGGGGTTGATCGGGAGATCAACCAGAACAATCCAGAACGTGTTCTTATAAAGAAAATAAAAGATGCGTTCATGACAAAATTCAAGGACTTCTGATATATCTGATTACGAATCGTGAGAAGTACCAAGATGAAATCACTTGAATGCGGGAAACAGTGATTGTGGATCAATTTTTCCCTAATGGTGTGAAGAGCATGAGGTCCCTTGCACGATCTGTAGACAGAGCACATTGAGCAGTAAATAATGACAATCAGACAAACAGGATATCTTTTGAGGTGTCTAAAGTCGCTTCTGAGAGGATTTGAGAGTCTCAAAAACAACCTAGAGGTGTTTATGCACAAGTGAGTCCTGGTAGTCGGAGCTGCAAAATTGGTGATACCTGATCAAATCAGATCAAAAATCACTAGGACCACAATCGAATTAAGGGTGCCCAAAACTGTTTCCAATATCTCTTTCTACAATTTAGAATAAAGGATCACGTTTTAAACATATTCTATAATGGAAAACAAAACAATAAGTTTGGCTTTGTGTTTTGGATACCTTCCAAAACACAATCCAATATTTTGATCAAAGGAATTGAGTTTAGTGTGCTCAAAACTCAATGATCAATTCAGTTGTGCCACTTTACTTTAAGTTTTGGGCAATTCCAAAACACAAAGAATCTGATTATGTATTGGGAAGTGTCCAAAACTGAATCCAAAAGAACAATGAAAGAAATGTCCTTTATAATTTATTTTGAGCCACCCATTACTTTGTTCTAGACTTAATGATAGCTGAAAGGAAAAAGGAAATAGTTTTAGATGTTCTAAATTCAATTAAGGTCCTAGTGTCTGCTGGTTCTCTGAGCGTGTCGAGCTCACAGACAACCAATGTCGCTTGCGTGAGGAGGGATTTATGGAGGAAGGTTCATTGCCAGTTAGATCAATAACAGGTTCGTCATCAAATATTGCTCTCCGAAGTTCCTCCTTGCTCAGTTCTTCATCTGCTTCATTTGGGTTGACATTGGTTTCTGGCAAGCTGGAGAAGGCAGCAACTCGGTCGCCGGTAACGATTTCGCTGAGTGTTGCAGAGGTTGCTGGATCTGTACCTAGCACATTGAGGAGAGCTACTATGCATGATTGTATCATTTCCTGAGAAACAATGAAAAAACACGGACAATACTGGAGAAGAGACTTGGGAGTGGCGCGGAATGACCCCAGTTGCGTAAGAAGATTGAGTAAGTGGTCATCAATGAGTATTGCACCTTTTTCTAAATAATTAGAAATATTGTCATTAGGACCAGGGAGCATTAGCTGGCTCTTGGGTTGAAGGCCTTGGATGTAGCCTGACTCATGTGTTTTAGAATTGTGAGCACTGAGTTGAGATATTGCTAGGCGTAAAGTCGTTGTCCAGATCATACGTGATGCTTCAGCTGTTTGTGCACCCCTTGGCACACTGTAACTCCCAAGCTATGAGTTGTATAAGAGGTAAATCTACACATAGGATGAAAGAAATCCAGTACCTCAAGAATACACTAAGAGGTGATTCTATCTGCTCGTCTGACGTACGCAACGTTGAAAAGTGGTGATACATGTACGCTCAAGTTGAATCGCTTGAGACCATCCCTATATATAGCTCACGATGCCTTGAAGTTTGAGGCAGGTGCGCTGAGAATAGATGAGGGAAAGGTAGGTGGCTAGCTTTCAACTACGCACTTGACAACACTCTCGAATTGGCTAGGATAGAATACGCCCTAGAAAGCATATGCGTAAGGTTAGTGTCTGCTCTAGCACTCGCGACATCCTCATCCTAATTTCTGTTTTTTTATCTGTGACTTCATTTTGGATTCACTCTATTTTAAAAGGTACTTCTTGTGTAGTAGCAAGAGTTGGCCTCATACTTGTCGAATCAGTGCTCCCAATCCAGAAGGAGCTACTGAAGCTTTGGAGACTAGAAAGAAGAACAAGAGAAGGGTGCTTAATGTCTATCTTGATTACTAGAACATAGAAGAAGAGGACTGCGGGGTGGAGCAGTCGCCAGAGGATCAGTTTAGCTATGACAAAATCAATAATATCCATGCACTTATGATAGGATAGTTTCTGTATATCTCAACTACCTTCAGATCTATATAATCTATACTTTCCCATTAGCAAAATGTTACATCTTAACAATAACAATTGCAAATGTTGCAAAATTTCTAATCAGATTGAGTACCTTGAAAGATGTAACTAAAGAGTATCTCCTAAAAGATCGTGAGATATGACACAGCTGAAAGTTGCAGCGAGATCTTCTAAATGTAAGGCTATTCAGCTAGCGAAAAGAGAGAGGAAGAAAAAGTGATAATATCAATGTGAAAGTCACGATAAGAGAAGATAGTAGAGAAAAGAAAGGACGACATGAGAGCGGAGTCTATTGGGCTCTTAATTTATAATTGTGATATAAAATATATGTCTGATTGGTCTACTCAAGGGGTTAAAACAAGACCAGATAATCAATTTTGTAGATTCTCTCCTGAACATATACCACAACCTCGCCTAATTTACCAACCTCATTATCATTTCAGAATGCCTTGCAAGAAAAACAATCCAAACTATTGACCCAAAATCTGAATAAAGAATTATATACGGGTTGATGTTTAGGCCACACCAGAACAAAGCATCCAATACATAAAGCATGGGACTTTGGAAGAGACATAAAGAACTGACCCAAATCTATTCAGTTAATAAATAATGGCTTGACCAATCCAAAGTCTCATGCTTTATGTATTGGATGCTTTGTTCTGGTCTGGCCCAAACATCAACCCGTATATAATTCTTTATTTAGATTTTGGGCCAATAGTTTGGATTGTCCTCTACAAAGAAAGACATATTAAGTATAGATCATACTATTATGTAATTATCTCAAATTTGCAATAAGAATACCCATACTCAATTATCATAAACATATGCTCGCAGCAGCACATTATTGATTATGATCTAGATCCCAGGTAATCAGCAATTAATCTAATCCATATATATTGATCTGCTAATTAACAGTGATCTATTGATTGAGGCTGAAATCGGAACTCACCACTGAATTTCCAGTATTAGAAAATTCTATAGATATATTTGAAATTATTATTAGAGCTGTCAATTCTATCAACATCAACAATTAGTACAATCAATATGCTAATTAGCAGTGATCTAGCGATCGGAGCTAAAATCGGAGTTTATCATTAGATTCCCAGTCTATGAAAACCTTATAGTACCTGTTCAAATCATTATCTAGCCTAATCTAATATGTAGATTATCAATAATTAAATATTAATCTGCTGATTGTGGCTGATCTATTGATCAGATCTAAAATTGAAGCTCACCATCAGATTCCTGGATCTTGAAAACTCTATAGTATCTGGACAAACTGTTATCCGATCAATTTTGATCTAGTCCTTATCTGTTATCTATTAACTAATCATTGATCTGATTGATCTATTAAAAATCAGATAAAATGAATCCTTCTTTTGAATTCCTGACCCTCAAAAACCTCTATATACTATCTAAAATCTAATCAAAATTTTAATTAAAATTAATTGATCTTATCAATGATGCATCAGATCAAAAAATGAACATCACTATTGAATTCCCAGCTCTAGAAAACTTCCTAAACCTATTTTAAACTATTTTATTTACTGATCAAATAAAAAATTAATCTAATCATTGATAGGATCAGGATTATAACAAAAAATACGATAAACTGATGTTCTAATCTTAAATTTGAAATTTTCATCGTTATGTTTCAGAAATTCTTTTTGATCGTATCAGCTGATCCTAGTGATGACCATCAAGATCTCATCACATACTACATTCCTATTTAGGTTGCGATTTGATGCGACCTACCCTCTGCAATCCTCTTTTGTGACCCTCAGACCAAAATCCACCCTTCTAGAAATACTCTATTTTGATGCATCAGGCTTGAGTAGATATATCCTTATTTTCATATATCATACCAGCACACATTTGTGAATTCAGTTATAGAAGCTCCAATAATCCATCTCTGCTCTAGTGTTTGACAGTTATGTAGAACAAAAAATGCATAGAAGCTTCCAAAGGTTGATACACAAACCAAATCCTACGACATGTAGAAGAAGTTACTGACTTGAACCCTCTCAGACTCATACAGAGAAGAAAAAGAACACAACTCCTCCCTATGTATCTTTAAGAAAGTCTTGAAACAGACAAGTTCCTCTAGTACTCACTTTGTCATGAACGTGTCTTTTATTTTCTTTATAAGAACACGGTCCGGATTGTTCCGGTTGATCTCCCGATCAACCTCTTTATGGAAAGACTCTTCTAGATATGGACGTCACGCTTCTCGTGACCTGTAGGTGACTGTCACCATAGTCTGTGCGCCGTAGATAATGTATATAGACTGTGTACCGTACGACTCTCAAGCCTCAGCTTGAGATTCTCATCTATCGAGCATTTTATTCTCTACTTCACTCTCAGAGCGATATCAGATCGGCCCGACTTCATCTCTTCACGAGTGAGCTCAGTCTCGATCCTGATACACTTCTTACAGAACATATTGCAATCTGGCTCAGAACATTCAGTGCATCGAGGCATATCACTATTGAAACAGTGATTCTCAGAACTTCAGGCCGGACTCCACGTCATCTGACTCATCACGACCATCTAGCCAAGGTACCGTATGCCAATCCATGCAACACCAGCTGACAGATTGACATGAACCAACCTAGATAAAAATACCCTTCGTGCCTCTTCTATCGCGCACTCGAATTCATCTTTGTTGATCATGCAGGAAGCGTTGAGACTATTGCAGTTCCAGACCCTGTAGAAGTCACCTGCAGATGACTTTATAATGTAATGTGATCTCCTCCATTACAAATACACTGCAATACAGGGCTTTTCTTTAGACTCATTGGAAAGCTCAAGTCTACTTAGATACTTGTCTGATTCATCTAGTTCCTCTACTCTACTGCTCTTCCTCAGCTCAGAAAAGGTGTTCCTGAGCAAGCTTAATACAGACATACATCATGCAACACGTTCATCATTCAGTGTTTCTAACTTAAAGCAAGACACAGGTCAAGCCAAGCATGTCATGAACGTGTCTTTTATTTTCCTTATAAGGACACGGTCCGGATTGTTCCGGTTGATCTCCCGATCAACCCCTTTATGGAAAGACTTTTCTAGATATGGACGTCACGCTTCTCGTGACTACAGGTGACTGTCACCATGGTCTGTGCGCCGTAAATAATGTATATAGACTGTGTACCGTACGACTCTCAAGCCCCAGCTTGAGATTCTCATCTATCGAGCATCTTATCCTCTACTTCACTCTCAGAGCGATATCAGATCGGCCCGACTTCATCTCTTCACGAGTGAGCTCAGTCTCGATCCTGATATAATCTCAAGCTCCAAGCTAAGTCCCGCCGATCTTAGTGCCGATAAACTTCACCCCTATCCGTGTGGTTGCCATTTACTTGTATTGGGCAGTAGCCACCTTTTGTGCCAGGATCTTGAGGACCTCAGCGGTCATCCATATCCTAGAAAGAGTAGAAGGAACCCAAGGACCAGGGTACTACCTATTCGAAGACATCGTAACTGGAGAAATTGGTAGGACACATATTCCTAGGTTGCAAGTACCAGGAGTATACGTATACCAACCCAAAGCAATCCGAGATCACATTGTTCCACCGAACCGACCCGACGAACCCCGACCCGACGAACCCCGACCTTCTAGAAGAAGACCTACACCTGCAGCGGCAACGGTGTTTGGAGAAGACCCTAGTAACCCTACCACAACCTTACCACCCAGACAAAGATCAGCTTGGAATCGAAGAAGGGCGACCATCCCTAACGTATTCCCTACTCCACATCGTAGTGCTCAGTCATCACCGACAAACTCTGCACCCTTCACTACTGCCTCGTCACGACCAGAATCTACCTCACAACCTCCTAACTACGATAGTTCGGAGAGACCTCGAATCATCCCACCTTACAGAAGATCGATTGTAGGACACCCTACTCTCCCTATCCTTGCAGACCTTCCTTCTACGAACAGAAGATCACCTGAAGTAGTTGACGACAACGAACTTGAACCCCCTCCTATTCGACCAAGCGATTATCCCCATATTCCTCGTATTGGGTTAAACCAGGTGGACCACGAGACACAAATCGTAGTTCAAACCCTTTGCACTTCAGGAGATAGAGCCGACGACGCCATTAACGTGGACGACGACGTACAAGGATACGTTGTGAACAGAAACGCCGATCCGTGGCATCCCGAACCCGAAGACATTGAAGCCTTTGTTGCAGGCATCGACGGTCGACACCAATACGACTTGACTGATACTGATTGAAGATTTGTTGACCTTTCTTTCTACGAAAAATTGTATTTCCTTTTCTATCCTATAAAACCTGTAACGATCCTCTAGTGGATTTAGGTTCGTTATCAAAACGGCCAACAATCCAGGAGAGCCTCGACCCCATTTTCCGTTGTTTGCGCATTACTTTTCTACCCAGTTTTTACCGTTACCCCTTTCTGAAGAACACGAACTCTCCGAATCCGAATCCGAAGATTGGCCCGAATTCGAACTTTCCCCTATTGACAAAGAAATCGAACAGATAACCCAAGGCATCAGCAAACTCGCCATGACGACTCCCCTTAACATGGACACGCTTATGGCGGCCATCTATTCCCTCACCACTCAGGTACAAAACATGCAACAAACAGCTCAGTTGCCCAAAGAGAAACCCAAAGATATTCCCAATCCCGATCCTTTCGATGGAACACCAGAGAAACTCCGAGACTTCGAGATGCAGCTCAACAATGTGTTTGAGGCTGCTCCACTGCATTACAAACCCACGGAGTCCACCCATAGAATCCTTTACGCACTATCCCTGTTCAAGACGGGGACAGCGGCAGATTGGGCAAGAGCCTATCTAATCGATCGAAAGGAAAAGAAAGCAGCCCGAATTTCCTATGAAGACCAGGATTGGAAAGATTTTTGGACCAAGGTGGAGGACCAGTTCAAGGACAGACACGAGGTCGATAATGCAATTCGAAAGTTGCATTTATTGAAACAAGACCGCGAAATGACAGCCGAACAATATTTCCAGCAAGTGGAACTATTGAAAAGCATTTCCAAGCTAGAGGATCTGGCTGTCATGGACATTGCCAAACGAAACATGACGGAAAAATTGGTGATGAAGATCCTTGAGGATCGGAAACCTCCAGCCACATGGGCCGAATACAAAGAAGCAGCAGTCCAATACGATCGAGCATGGAGATTCGCTCAGGAAATGAAGAAGGAAAGAGAAGCCTTATCCTCTAAGGTCACGAACAGTTCCAATCGAAACAAGAACTCATCCACTTCATCCAAACCCTCCACGAACAATATTCCCAAGACCGAATCATTGTCCCAGTCCACGCCAACCTGGAGCGCCAAGAAGACTGCTACTGGAACTACCTTTACAGGAACTGGACAGCCGATGAACATCGATGAAATGAGGAAGAAAGGACTCTGCTTCAAGTGCAAGAAGGGGGGACACATTGGAAAAGACTGTCCAGAAGCACAACCTGCTGTCGTAAGACAAATGGACCAAGACTACGAAGGACGAGCCAAGGAACTAGAAAAGGAGTTAGCGATACTCCGAATGACGATCAAGGCTGGCAAAGAAGCTAAACAGTCTTTTCCCGAGGAGGCCTAGAAAACACAGGTCTAGTGTCTCCTCCACCGAAAGTTCTTGTTCCATCATCACCTTTAATTCAAAAAACCCAAAAACATAATCGCTTTGCTACGCTTCCGATTGAAGAATGTACCGAGACTGTATGTGAATTTGAACCTGTACTAGTTACTGAATTTTCTGTAGGAAACCATGATACTTTCAAAAAGAAGATGAACCAAGAACCTTCGAAAAAACCTGTGAACCCTGAACCGATAACCGAGAACCGAGGTAGTTCTTCAAACGAGGAATACGCTCACCAAGAATCCCGAACACCAGAACCGATAACCGAAGAACGAGGTAGCTCTTTCGACAATGAAGAGTACGCTCAACCGAACCGAGGCAGCTCTTTGGAGTGCGCTCAACCGAAACGAGGCAGCTCTTCGGAGTGCGCTCAACCGAACCGAGGTAGCTCTACTGAGTACGCTCAACCGAACCGAGAACCAAGAGAACGAGGGAAGGGAGCCGAACCATATTCAGTCGAATGGGTCTCTTCCAGACTTAGAGATCAACCGCAGCTTGCAGTTGGAATATTGTCTTCCTGGGCTCATAAAGATAGGAGTCCTGAAGTCACCGAACGAACAATCCAAGAGATAAACTCCTTGGATGACGATGATGCTGTCGAAGCTCTAAGAGAGTTGAGGCATCCTCGGAGATATACTCGAGCGAAACGAAACACCCGACAGCTGAATCTCTCGGCTGAAGCGACTACCCTCGACACGCGATATTCGTTCGGTGTCACGACAATGATAGATTCCGGCAGCACTGGCTGCGTAATCGACAGAAAAGTAGTTGATCGACACCAGATCAATACTTCGAAACTCCCTCGACCCGTGCCGGTATACAACGCGGACGGAACCTTGAACAACGATGGAGCCATTACCGACTATGTGGAATTACAGATTCGCATAGGAGACCATACCGAACGAAGAGAATTTTCAGTGACGAACCTTGAGAAAGGAGAAATATTCCTGGGTCACGATTGGTTACAACATCATAACCCGATCATTGACTGGGAAGGAGGGAATTGTTTATTCTGTCGATGTCCCTCAGAATGCTCCTCGAACACTCCCAGAATGAACCCCGAAGAAGGAGAAGAAGACGAAGAAGAAGAAGAAATCAGATGGGAAGAAGGAGATCGACTCCTTGCCGTCGATATGGCTTATGAAGCAGAAATCCGAGTGGCTAGAACAGCCGCACAAGATCTTGCCGAGAAGGCCGAGAAGAAGAAACAGGAAAAGACATTTGAGGAAACCGTACCAGAATGTTATCATGACTTTCGGGACGTGTTCGCCAAGGAGAACTTCGACGAGTTACCACCTCATCGACCCTGGGACCATGCCATTGAACTTATACCAGGGTCAGAAGAATTCGATTGCAAAACCTATCCGTTATCCGCCGGCGAGCAAGAAGAACTAGACAAATTCCTCGACGAAAACCTAAAAACAGGGCGTATAAGAGCTTCCAAAAGTCCTTATGCGTCTCCTTTCTTCTTTATCAAGAAGAAAGATGGAACCCTACGACCCGTACAAGATTACCGAAAGCTGAACGCCTTCACGATAAAAGATCGATACCCTCTTCCGTTGATCCCCGAGCTTATTGATAAGCTTAAGGGAGCCCGATACTACACCAAACTGGATGTGCGGTGGGGATATAACAACGTTAGGATCAAGGAAGGAGATCAAGAGAAAGCGGCATTCAAAACTAACCGAGGGCTCTTCGAACCCTTGGTTATGTTTTTCGGTCTCACCAACTCCCCGGCTACATTCCAGAAGATGATGAACCACATCCTACGTGACCTAGTCAGAAGTGGCAAGGTTACGGTTTATCTCGACGATATCTTGATCTACACGAAGACTTTAGAAGAACATCGCGATGTAGTACGACAAGTGCTGCAGATCCTTAGGGAAAACAAGCTGTACCTGAAGCACAGCAAGTGTTCCTTCGAACAACAAGAGATTGAATATCTCGGACTCATTATCGGACCTGGATATATGAGGATGGACCCAGTAAAGGTGGAAGGCGTTGTCACATGGCCGACACCTACGAATAAGAAGGCCCTTCAGTCCTTCTTAGGATTTACGAATTTCTATCGACGATTTATTCAAGGATATTCAGGAATAGCGAAACCCTTAACTGGGTTAACAGGAAAAGTCGAGTGGAGCTGGAAAGAAGAACAAGAAAATGCGTTTCAGAAACTCAAACAAAAAATCACTACCGCTCCAACCTTAGCAATTCCCACTCACGATGATCCTCTACGACTAGAAACTGATGCATCAGACTTCGCCGTCGGCGCAGTATTATCTCAGAAGCAAGATGGCGTTTGGAAACCAGTGGCTTTCATGTCCAAGTCCATGAACCCAACAGAACGAAACTACGAGATCTACGACAAGGAAATGATGGCGATCATGCTATCCTTGGAAGAATGGCGCCAACATCTATTGGGAACCAAGATACCAGTAGAGGTCCTAACGGATCACGAAAACTTGACGTATTTCAAGCAGCCTCAGAAACTTAACCGACGACAGGCTCGCTGGTTAACAGAACTACAAGACTATAATTTAATAATCAAGCATATCTCAGGAAAAACAAATACAAAAGCAGATCTACTGTCCCGCAGAGCTGGACATGAAAAGGGGGAAAAAGATAACGAAAACACGACGCTACTGAAAAAAGAATTTTTTATCAACTCAATTTCTATTTCTATCGAAGGGAGGGATACAGATTTCATGAACCGGATCAGACGATATCAGAAGAATCAGGACAAGACTGTTATCAAAGCATTAGCAAACAAAGAACATGGATGGGAAAAGAACGAAGAAGGAGTTGTCCTTTGGCAAGGACGAGTTTACGTTCCTATCAATAAGGAACTTAGACAAGAAATCATCAGAGAACACCACGATACCACAGTGATCGGACATCCCGGACGATATCGAACACAGGAACTCATTACCAGGAACTATTGGTGGCCGTATCTTCAGAGAGATATTAGGCTATACATCGATGGCTGCGACGCCTGCCAAAAGAACAAGGCTAAACGACAACTTCCCGCTGCACCTCTTCATCCGAACGAAATTCCCTCCGAACCATGGGAAATCATTTCGGTAGACTTCATCGGAGCATTACCCGAATCCCGAGGCTCTAACGCTATTATGGTGGTGGTGGATCGATTCACCAAACGAAGCCACTTGATTCCTACAACTATTGAGATCACTGCAGAAGGCACAGCCCGTGCTTACAGAGATTACGTGTTCAAATTGCATGGACTACCCAAGAAGATCATTTCCGACAGAGGACCCCAATTTGCTGCCAAGTTCATGAAAGAACTCCTTCGACTCTTGGGGATTGAACGAAACCTATCCACCGCTTATCATCCCCAGACCGATGGTCAAACAGAACGACTTAATCAAGAGATCGAAACCTATCTTCGAACGTTCGTCAACTATAGACAGGACGATTGGGTCGAATGGTTAGCCAGTGCCGAGTTCGCAATGAATGACAAGGTCTCTTCGGCGACAAGTTATTCTCCGTTCTTCCTAGACCATGGAAGACATCCCTGGAAAGGGATCGAGCCAAAGATGACCACGACCAATCCTGCAGCAGAGGGGTTTGCTCACACCATGCACGAGACACGTCGAGAAGCCGAAAGCGCTCTAAGAGCCACTGCTGAAAGCATGAAACGCTTTTATGATCAGAGGAGGAGTTTAGCGAAGGACTATCAGATTGGAGACAAGGTCTACGTTGATGCCGAACACTTGAAGACCACACGTCCTATGAAGAAATTGGACGAGAAGAGATACGGGCCTTTCCCTATCAAAGAGAAAGTCGGAAGAAGCGCCTATCGACTTGGAATTCCGGAGACTTGGAAAGTATATCCAGTCTTCAACGAAGTCGTGCTGAGCCCAGCGGCGAAACCCGTAGCCCCCCACCAAGCCGAACCCTCTCGACCCCCACCGGCCTTAGCTCCTAGCACAGATGGAGGAGCCGCCGAATGGACCATTGAAGCGATCCTGGATCATAGGATCCATCGAGGGAAGACTCAGTACCTGGTGAAATGGGAAGGATATCCCCGAGAAGAAGCCTCTTGGGAACCCGAGAACATGATGAAAGAAGATGCACCAGAGATGATACAGGAATACCGAGACCAACTCCCACCTGAACCTATTCGACGAAGAAGCAACAGAATCCCGAGGACGTGATCCCTAAAACGGGGGTACTGTCATGAACGTGTCTTTTATTTTCCTTATAAGGACACGGTCCGGATTGTTCCGGTTGATCTCCCGATCAACCCCTTTATGGAAAGACTTTTCTAGATATGGACGTCACGCTTCTCGTGACTACAGGTGACTGTCACCATGGTCTGTGCGCCGTAGATAATGTATATAGACTGTGTACCGTACGACTCTCAAGCCCCAGCTTGAGATTCTCATCTATCGAGCATCTTATCCTCTACTTCACTCTCAGAGCGATATCAGATCGGCCCGACTTCATCTCTTCACGAGTGAGCTCAGTCTCGATCCTGATAAAGCAGACTGTCCATCCTTCTTCTGTTGTGTCCAACGCTTGCTTACTCTTACAGGACTCAGACCAAGATCCACCTGTCTGTCTATCATACTCTAACATTCAGAGAGACTTCTGAACCCGTTCAGTAGCTCTCAGAACTTAACAAGCTCATCTTCCAAGAGAGAAGAGACTATCTCTAGCCACTTCTTCATTGTTTTCATCACACTCTCTTTGCAAAATGGATTTCAAAAATATCTCAGAATTTAATTATGTTTTTAACAATCCCTATACTGCAAAAGTACTAGAAAAGAACAATTCTGATAAAGAAGCTGAGTTCACAAGATCTATGAAAAAAGGTCACATTGACAGGCTAGATGATAATATATAAAGCTACTTGTTTGTCGCTGTTTACTTGTCATCATTTCCCTTCCACACGAGGCTGCATCGTCCCTATTGTTCTTCTATCCTTCCTACAGCATTGGTCATCATTTTCCACAGTCAATTTTCTTTCATATATAAACCATCAGTAGATCACCATGTATATCTTTCCCATCTTGACCTCTTCTGTTATCTAGGATAGGTGTGTTCCATGTAGTCTCTAGTTTCTCTTGAATCTAATCTTCTGTCATCTGGGATAGTGTCTGCTCTAGCACTCGCAACAACTGATGTCCTAATCTCAATTTTGAAAATTTCATCACCGAGTCTCGGAAATTCTTTTTGATCTGTATCAATCAATTTTGATTCTATCAGATACGACTTGTTTATTTAAATTGTACATCATTAGACCCTATCTAAGACGAATGTGCATGTGTTGCCTTTTCATCTCTAAGAGCAACTTTACTAGAAGAAGTAATTTTGCGCTTCTGATGCATCCTAGTTAACAGTAGATTTACACTGCCTGATACATAAAACAAGCAACCTAACCTGGTCTTGCAATACACCTTAGTTTCATGTGAGAAGTTGGTTTGTGAGAAATCAGTTCACATGTTTCTACTCTATTAAGGAGGTCAAAATGTGAATAATGATGATAATATGGTGGAACTCCATAGGTTAGCTGCTTACCTTGGTATCCGTAATTTTGTTGAGTTTCTAGAGTCCTGTCATAAACACGATTATTTATTTTTTTGTATTACGTACTTGGTCTTGTGACCTTTGGACTTATTCAGATTGATGATCTGATGTCAGATCCTGATCAGATCATTTCCATTTCTTAGATTTCCTTTCACAGATGATGTAGCATGTAACCAGATGGTCTGTGTGCTGTCTATGACTAACTAGGACTAGTTACTTTCTTTTTCAACAAGTACTTTTCTTTTATAACTGTTTACATCTAGTGACTATGCTGTATATATTGGAAGTACTGTGTACTCCTATATGAGATCACATGACCGCACAGCAGTGATTCATAATCTACCTTACTAATCTACTATAAATACTTGTGTATTCTAGAACTTTCTAGTATATCGTAGTACATTACTCATAAGATATTTGTCGAAGTATCTACTTACGTATGATAGCTTTATCAGTGTAGAAATGATCTGTGCACTTTCTAGATAGTATAAGTACTAGACAACTTTAGACTCTCAAGCTCTAAACTTGAGATTCTTGTATTGCCACTAGTCGATCCTCACAGAATACAATAGTCTTTATATTACTCTTTTTACAATATATAATTCTTTTAGTATTGTAGATCTACAGTACATTATTCAGTACTAAATTTACAATTATATGTGTAGCTGTACATTCTAACCACACACTACTTAAAGAGATGTCTACTTGTAATGTAATTCATTACTTTTAGTTTTGTAATCTACTATACAGATTTACAAAATACAATCCTATACATTAAGTCACTGTTTTACATTTTGTGTATATAACACTAATATGAAACAAAGAATATTAGAGCTGAATAGGAATCCGGATGAATCCTTTTCTTGCTCAGAGCAGATTCAGTCAGAAGTTCAATTCCATCAATCATGTAAGCTCTAGGAATATTTGAATAAATAGAGTGGATCCAGTTTGATGTGCCCTGCTCAAAAGACAAATTATCAGAAGTGGCCACTCTAGTTTTGTGCAGAACAACCAGAAACAAAAATGCATCTCTAGAAAAAGATGAACTTCTACAATATGATTAAAAATATCATTTATTGTTTCGAAGAACATACTGCAATCATGAGCTGGACGTCTTGAAGAACACGCCTGGTCCTGCATCCTGAAGTAGAGCTGGTTGTCTTTAGAGTCTAATGAGCACAAGGCGAACCTTATCTTATCGCTGGACTGGATTCACCGAATACTGACAATGCTGTAGTATCTTTAAAACTTAAGCATTCCACGCATTCAATTTGTTTGCCTAACTTAGCAGAGCATAGGTATGTTGCCCACACCTCTCTTGGATCATTAATGAGATCTTAATATATGGTAGTCATTTTCATAAATAAGTTTTGCAGCCACCAGTGCGTTACATTTGACGAAATCATATGATGACTTGGTATTATATCTAATTTCTGCAAATTGTATTTATTAACATTTCGGATGTAACAAGAATTATTTCTTACTTGGATGTGCATATTTTTGATATGCTGATAGAGATTGACCATTCTGCCAGGATTAACCATTTCTGGACAGAGTGTGTACTTCCATGTGCTGTGTAAGGCGTTTCGGGTCATAACTATGCTTTTGACTACTGTATATCAGAAAATATAACGAGAGAGCAGATGAGAGTGCACTAACCTCTAATAATTATTAGAAACATCACTTGACGGACTGTATGATATGAGAGCTCTCATAACAAGAAATATAATTTATCAGATTTTTAAATAACGAAATGACTTAACGTATCTTCTATAACTAAATGATGGTTTGTCTAGTAAGTAATCTGGTAGTTAAGTTATCAGACAAGGAAACTGGCTGTTCTATAATCAAATCCTATAATTAAATAAACAGAATAATTATAAAAAAAGCAATAATTAAATGGCAAATTCTACTATAACAAATCTCATAATTTAATAACTGTAGATTGTTATAGGACTTTCTGTAATCTTGAAATATATTGTAGATTGGTCCATAACTGAAAACCTTAAGAACCAAAGGTCCTATAACTTATTTCAGACTTACAGAAAGTCCTATAACAATTTACAGTTATTGGAATATTCTTTATATTTTATTTTGAGCCACTTGTTACTTTATCCTAAACTTAATAATAGCTGAAAAGAAAAAAGAAATAGTTGTGGATGTTCTAAATTCAATTATGATCTTAGTGTTAGAAACATTATATTTCGTAATCTGATGGTCTGTGTATTAGACTATTTTCTTTTCTAACAAGTACTTTTCTTTGATGACTCTTTAGATCTAGTGACCTTGCTGTGTAGAAGATGGTCTGTGTGCCTTTAAGATATATATATATATATATAGTAGAAATACTCTGATATGTATTCCTTAGCTTAAAATTGTCTTTATTGATCTATATTGATTCTATTTGATTATCAACTGTCACACTGCTCAATCTTTCTTTTACAACTTTCTTGTTCCTAGACTGAACATGATCTCAGTCTACTTTAGATGGTAATCTACTTGACCACTGTTTAGAGTTGGATATAGGTAATTAGGCTCTGTCATGAACGCGTCTTTCATTTTTCTTAATAAGGACATGTTTCAGATTGTTCCGGTTGATCTTCCGATCAATCCCTTATGGAAAGTCTCTTCTAGATATGGATGTCACGCTTTTCGTTACAAAGATGTGACCGTGATCATGGTCTGTGCGTAGTAGCATATTGTATATAAACTGTGTACTGTATAACTCTCAAGCTGAGGCTTGAGATTCTTTTTAATCGAGCATCATAACTCTACTTCACTTTCGGGATGACACCCCCATCAGCCCGACTTACATCTCCCACGAGTGAGCCTTGCATCGATCCTAATAGGCTCTAGAATAGAGGCAGATACAGTCCACTGACAGTATCCGTAAAAGAGTTCTTACACTAAAGTTCTGTATTAACCGAAGTGTCAATCTTCCTCAAGTTTTCCTCAGTCACAGCTAAACGGAAATAAGTCTATTTGATACATCTTCTATCCTTTCTATTCATTACTTTACTAACTCATTGGATTCTAGTAGCACTCCTTTCTCTCAACAACCTCAATCTGAGCACTGTCTGTTGGACTGAATCTTACACATCTTGAATGACTCTTGAACTTATATTAAGAGATAAATCTACTACAAACTATCTGACCAAACCTGTTCCAAGTGAGCCATAGACATACTCACATGTTCATACAATAACAGTTTAAGAACTCAACTTTTTATATGATAACAGTACTTCTAATACAACTTGTTGTCGCAAAAATTAGCGAATTCTTTAGTTGTACCTCTTGGTTATCATTGTCTAACTCCTACCTGACTCCTGAGATTCGCCATATCATCATCACACTTCTAAATCACCTTCTACGTCACTAACTGAGCAAGAGCTCACCCTTCAGTGTCAGAACAGGTATTGCACAGGCCTTCACAGCCTCTTACAGCCTGTTCAGCCTTGCTCAGCTCTCTAGAGCTATGCAAAACAGTTACACCCTATACAAACTGTGCAAAACATACAGCATGCTCAAACATATCTCATGCGACATACGTACCTTCAGTGCGATATGCAGTTCACATACGAGTGAAACTCATCTCACACTGCTCTGAAGCTATGCTAGACTATGCTCTGAAGCTATGCTAGACTATGCTCTGGCTATGCTCAGATTCTCAGCCCTCCTCTCCTTCCACACTCCTAGTAAGTAGTAGTTTCATATACAAACATCTACAAACAAGTCTGGAAATGTATAAAAGAAGAGAGCAAAATCCTTGAAAAGACAGTCAAGTAGAAGTAGGAAAAGTCTCCCTTCCCTTACTCAAAAGTCAGTTGTCTGCTCAGCTCAGAGAAGCATGAGAGAAGCTACTCACTAGCCCACAAGCCTCCTCCAGTTTAACCCTCTAGTCTCAGTTTTGTTTAGTAGTTCACTTGTTGCTCACAGTAGCCAGCAAGGTCCTACTCCAGTTTCAGTTAGATAGTTCGCTTGTTGCTCACAGTAGCCAGCAAGGTTCTATATTCGTCTCCAGTCTCAGTTCTGTGTCGTTCCGAGTGTCGACTTCCTTGTTTCGTTAGTTCACTTGTTGCTCACAGTAGCCAGCAAAGTTCTATTTCCAGTTTTCCTCAAGTTCTGTGTTGACCCGAGCATCAACTTCCTTAAGTTTCCTCTCAACCACAGTCGATCAGAAGAAGAATCTCTTTGGTACACCTTCTTTCTATTCTATTCATTACCTCACTAACTCTTTAGATTCTAGTAACACTCTCTTCTCTCAATGAACTTAATCCAAGCACTGCCTGTTGGACCAAACTTCATGCATCTCGGATGAACCTTCAACTTATATTGAGAGATAAACAACTCCCAACAACACCCCTATCTGATACAGCTTACTTACCCGAGCCAGCCAAAGGAGGACTCACGTGACTGTATCTGAAAACAGTTCAAGACTTCTATTTCTCCCTAACATTGTACCACCTGTCGATAGAGAGACCTCTCTCATCAGAGGTACTTTTGACTAAAACTGGGTTTTTGCACAATACCACTCAAAGTATTGAATGTACAATACTAAATTATCTACTTTTAGTAGATTCTGTTGAAGCTATCATACACAAGTAGATACTTTGACAAATAACTTATAAGTAATGTACTACGACATAACAGAAACTTCTAGAATACACAAGTATCTCTAGTAGATTAGTAAGGTAGATTACGAATCACTGCTGTGCAGTCATGTGACCTCATATAGGAGGCAGTATATAAAGCAGACCTCACTGCTCTCCTAATACAATCGCTTTTCTCTCTTTTACTGTTACTGTAAAACTTCTCTCTAAGAACTCTCAAACACTACCTCTGGTGAGTCAACACAATAGCATCCCCTCGTACGTTGACGCAAATAATGCTAAATTGTGGTCTGGCACCCTTTGGTCAGGATCACCGAGCTTGTAACGCGAAACCCCCGTGTTCAACTCACGCCTCTGCCCTCTCCTATTCTTCTCATTCCTTCTCTCTGATAAGATCAATGATCTATGATCCAATCACCAATGCAATCAGTGATCCAAGATCCAATCAATGACCCAATCACTGATCCAATCAAGAAGGAGATTATGTCTCCCCCTTTCACTTCTCAAGTGCTTTCTTTCCTTGCACACCTTGCACACCTTGTTCCTTCCACTCTTCCACACCTCCCCTTCCACTTCTACTGCTGAATCATCTGTTTACTCATGGATTACTAAGGCCCATTCAGTTGCTTAGTAAAGCTGTTGAGATTTAACAGCATTACTTATTCGCTCAGAAAGTAAATACCCTAAAAAGGCTCCCTTCCACAGCGATTCGTCAGCTGCTGAGCAAGCAGCTTACTCAGACGAGTTCCTATTTGCTCTGAGGGCCCCTTCTACACCAAGAAGTCTCCAGATGACTCAGCATAACTAAAGCTTGGTAGGTAATATTGGAAGTACCGTGCACAATGTAGGCGCGAGTACGTGGTACAAGACGTACGAGGGGATGCTATTGTGTTGACTCACCAGAGGTAGTGTTAATGGTTCTTAGAGAGAGGTTTTACAGTGACAGTAAAAGAGAGAAAAGCGATTTTCTTAGGAGAGCAGAGAGGTCTGCTTTATATACTGCCTCCTATATGAGGTCACATGACCGCACAGCGGTGATTCGTAATCTACCTTACTAATCTA
>NIBX01000152.1:0-25835 GCA_002718315.1 Agaricales sp. HM26-F1
CCAATCTTAATAAGTTCAACAATGAATCCTACTTCTACAAGTTGTCCTTGCTGAACATGTTCAATGCTCCAAGGCTCTACTTTGTACTGACTAGGAAAACAGTTAATAAAGTGTAGAGTAAGAAACAACACACTTACGTTCTCTTCTTATCAATCCCTACAACTCTCTGGAAGGAGACAGGTGTCTCAAAGACACGGATATTACGGTCTTGATAATAGTCTGGTCTCCACATTGCAGCCAATGTCATCGTATCTTTTCCATGAAACTCTTCTCTCTCTTTGTATTGCATTGTTGAGAAGGGTGATCCGTGTTTATGTTCTAGTGAGCTAGTTAATTGGGTCTGCAGTGCACGTAATACTTTCTTTCCAACAGACGTGTCCAATGAAGGAGCAACTAATGTCAGTGCATATAGACTAATAGGGTTCATAGTATCACTAGATGTTTATAAGTAACTGAATCTCCGAAAAGAAATGGATTGACTGACGCTTGAAATGGAAATTGTATATCACCATAATCTGCAATCCATCCAGTGCAGAAGAACTGTGTTCCAACTTCTGGCATATCTGGATAGACATCGGACAGCTGATAAAGATTGAACTCTGGATTCTGGAGCAGTATTGGATAGTATCGTCCAGAGATTTCTTTAATATCATCCTCCATCATCTCAATGGACCGATGACCGAGCAATAGTCCATCCATCTGCGTATCTTGAACAAACGCCTCATATCTGATTTCTATGAATATATGTCAGCATATGCTTGACATAAAAAACAGTAAACACGTACTGAACCATTCTGTATGAACCACAGTGAGAAATGCTACCAGTGTGGGTGATTCAAGCATGTTGAAAGAGCAAAGAGATCTGTTGAGATATTATATAATCAATGAAAAGAATAAGTTTGTTTCTACATAGAACAAGTAATCTAATCAAACAGCTAAGGTAATCTGCAATGCTGTTATCACTAATGAAGATACAAGACAATCACGTTATCAACAACATACATCACAGGAAAAATAAATGTAGAATACGGGCCAGATCAAGTCATTTATAAAAAACACATGCAAAGATATCAATTCAAACAGTTTGATTGCCGGACCTCACATAAGGAGGTAAGAATGCCGACCCAGATGGATAAGAACGAGTACTATCGTCCTCGTAACCCTGTTGACAACTCTCAATATATTCTACTATTTGTTTCTGAAACTCAGAGTTCTCATCTAGGATCTTATCTCGAATTTCCTGATAGCTGAGTGCATTAGTAATCCAGCCAAGCAGATGTAGATGAAGTGTAAGACGATCTTGCTGCTCAACTGCACCAAAGTAAGCACTTACATTACCATATATTCCTGGATGATCTGAGCCAACTCCAAGCACATGCTTGATAAACATACGAACCATCAGATCAAAGAATCGAGCACCAGCTACTGAGTTATTAGATACAAGTTTTTTACGTATGATCTCATCTCGTATTTTATCAGGAAAGAAAGGGATCTCTTTATCTGCATAATAGAGACAGATAGGATTCTTTGTATCATCAGGACAGAATGTAATGTACCAGGATGGTGCACCATAGAACTTTATAAGAGACCATAGATTAGTTCTCATAAACTTCTTAGATGTTACAGATCCATCTACTTTCTTTCCTACATAGTCAAGGTCTTGCAACACTTGATAACAATCTTTCTCTTTTTCAGTAGAAGGTACTACATGCTCACCTGCCTGTAATCTTTTTGAAATATCAGTTAAAGTCTTAAGATCTAACTTAGTAACTCTAGATTTAATTTGCTCAAGATTACCTAGTGTAGTTAGTAGAAATCCACCTTCATTTGATTTCTTAAGCTGTTGTAGATTGAAGATAGCTACTACATACTCAAAGTCTAGCTGAAACCTTTTATCATGATACATCAGAACCTTTTTACTTTTGCTAAAACCCAGACCATATGGATAGAGCCAAGGAAACATTTTAGGAATTAGATCTGGATTGTCAAAAGTTGGCTCTGGTTTTGCTTCTCTTCCAATAGCTAATACTTTTCCTTTCTGCTTAAGATGCTCCATAGCTGCTATCTTTAATTGCTGAGAGGTTGCTGTTGGATATTGTTCAGCTGTAAGAGTATGGACACGAAATTGACAACCTTCTCCATCAATTCCTTCTTCATCATTCATATCATTTACAGCTGAAGCCTCAACAATCCGATTAGAACCTGTATGATGTTTATATAATACACCAAATGGTATTTCTCCATCTTGATACTGATTCAGATTGTTTTCAGAGATTAGAATATTTCCATAAAATACATTATTCAGCTTGAGCCATTCAAGTGCAAGTCGTACTTTGTTGCGTCGTACAAGTAATGGTGTTCTGCCTAATTCTTTAGATGTTGGTTTAGTTGGTCCTAGAAAGATAAATGCAAGTAATTCTTCAATATCTTTCTTAGGTGGTGGTAAATGATCATATATTTTCATAGTTGGATTGTTAAAGCAAATAATATTTCCTGAAAGCTTCTGACCTTCTAAGCCTGATTTCATTACTTTAACAACATATTTATTCTTGCGATATATAGAAATGAGAAGGCGCTCAGCATATGATAGATCTTGAAGTTCTTCTGGTATTTCTCCAATCCATGTACCTCTTGCAAGAGCCATATCTGGTAGTTTATTTTTTTGTAATGTTTTTCTACATAAGTTACATACTTTAGTACATCCAGGACTTAGAATTGGACCTGAAAGAGGTTCAGTTGGATTCTTCTGATCTTTGCGCTCTTTACGTGTAACTAGTATACTATCATTCTCTAACAAATGTAGTTTATTCTCAACTGATTTCAGTTCTTTCATAGTCTTTGATTGAGTAAGTAAACCACATACAGCACATCCCTCTTCTTGAATTGCATCTACTGAGATTGCTTTGCAAAAATTTCTAATTACATTTGTAGCAACTTGTTTACAAAGTGGCTTAGGAGGAAATGGTGTCTGATAAGTTGAGGAGAACGTAATATTATTTGTAATCTGTTGTTGTGATAATTGATAAGACTGGACTCTTTCTTTGTATTTCGTCTTTTCATAATAGCGTACATTTTTTGTAGACTTGGTTTGTTGTATTTTATAAGAAATTTTGAAAATAGTAAGATACTTATCACATTCATTCATACTATGCATATGAGTATTGAAATTTGACTGGATCTCAGTTCTAGTACATTTTGTACTAAGACGCATAAAATGCTTTTTACTTATATTCAAAAGTTCAGCTTTGGGTAGCATATTACATAAAATATGCATTGGTATATTACAACTTACATAATCACAAGATGGCAGCTCTATATCTTCTCCATGCATATAGAATTGATATGTACTAGAGTGTAGAATTTCTGATGAAACTAGTGTAGAGGCTGGAATTACATATGACTCTAGATCAGACCATTTAAACTGTACTATTCCTCCAGCTCCACCTTGTGTAGAATCTGGAATATATGATAATCTATGTCTAATAATTTCACTATCATCTATATTATACTTTATGATTTTCTGTTGGTTTCTGTCTATTTCAAATATATGTTGAAGTACAACTCCAGTTAAGTAAGAGATTCTGAATTTGTACAATGTATTTTGAATCAAGAAATATTCTATAGATATTTTTAACTGATGATATACAGATTTTAAGATCTGATTATGAATAGATTGTAGATAAGCATATTTTATAAGTCTTAGAGAATGTGTGTTAGGATCAGAGTAACATAGTAGCATTGATAAACTATGATTCCATTGAGAGAACTTAGTCTTGAATCTATCTGTGAACTTAGATCTATGTTTCTTTGCATAGTTAACCTTAGATCTTTGATACAGATATAATGATATCTTAGTTTCTAATCTTTGTTTCAAGTTATAGTTACAACTCTTTTGTACAGTAGTTATATAAGTATCATTTAGACTAGACCTAGAGCTATCTATATAATTTAGAGACACTGTAGAAGAAGGACCATACCATAAGAGTGGATACTCATTTTGCAGTGAATGACTAGTTTCTAGAATAGAGAAGATACAGAGATGATCTTGATAGAAAGTTGTACTCCCAAGTGCAGAAGACAGAGAAGAGCCACTTAGATAGACTAGAGTGAGCCAGAGATGAAATAGATAGACTATATATGAGCTAAGCATAATTGTTGTAAGAGAGATGATGGGGGAAAGGAAGCAAGAAAGAAAGAAATCATTTGACTTGAAGCTGGTTTATATATGTAAGAAGCTTCCAGAATGGCACATGACCTTGAAGATTCTAGAAGCCTGACCTTACATTTGAGATATTACAAGTATTAGATTTAAAAAAACTAAGTCATTTTATGACTTAGTTATCACTATATAAAAATAGAATATATAAAGAAAGATGAGCAGATGAATAACATGAATATAAATAATGGTAAGCCAGCAGATTAATGTAACAAGTAAAGAGATAAGAAGACAACAGAACAGGGCAGAATAGATGAGATACCAAGATGAGCAGAACCAAGTAAGTGAAGAAGCAAGCAGGTAGAAAGAAAGAGAGAAGAAGCAAAGAGCTAGAAATCTTCTACAATATCATCTAGAGCAATGCTAGGAACCTCTCCAACCTCCATACAGTCTTCCTGACCAGACTGGTCAATAACTGGAACTTGAATAACATGATCAGGAGCAGCCATAGACCTATCAGTGTCAGTGATCTTGCAGAGAGGAACAATCCTCTGGGCGTGGAAGGAAAGGGTGGGATCCTCATCAGAGTCCAAGCCCTTGTTCTTGTAGACCCTGGCCGTGAAGACCACTACACAAACTGTGCCTGGCTCTAACTCCAGAGCCTGAGTAGGAGAGTCTCTGACGGCATTCCAAGACAAAAAATCTAAGGAAAGATCCTGGTTCTGGACCACAGGTACTAAAAGAAGGAGAGAGTGTATGAATAAGTAATGAGAAATTGAACTTGAAGAAAAAACTTACAAAACTCTTCTGCAGTATAAATACCTAAGGGCGGGCAGATGGAATCAGTTCAGTATAATGAAATATTCAGTAAAAGAACTGACTATGTCCAAAAGCATTATCTGGATGGTTAGGAGTTCTACTCATGTTCTCTAAGATAAGTAGATGAGTGTAGTTTAAATACAAGATAAAAAGTAAAGGACTTACTCATAAAGGTAGAGAAACTGAGACCGCCCTGCCAGGTAGGCAGCCAGAGCTGATGGTTGAGGACTGGAGCCTTCTTAGCCTTCAACCTGATCTGCTTGAGTGACTCCAGCAGAATAGACCAGAAGAAAGCAATGACACTCTTGCCGCCCCTTCCACAGATCTCCAAACAAATCTGCTTGGCCTTGAAGGAGCCCTCCAAGCTACCATGAGGATTCTTCATGTAGACTGCTTTACCAATAACCATAAAGGACATAGGAAGCTTGCTTCCTACTTGGCAAATCATGTCGTGGATGAGGTGGAAGTCAGATGGATTACAGACAATGGGGTTGGAGAGGGAGGTGTTGCGCAGCTTGGCCCCTTCTAGGAGATAGATCTTGATAACATCCTCAGGAGCCAGGTCCTTGGTAGGGTTCCAAAAAGAGTAGAAAGGAAGGCTGATGGACTGAGTCTTGGTCATAACTGGAGGATAGACCCGCCTATGCTTGAGTTCACATAGATGGAGAGGACTAGGAAATTGATCAGTGACAGAGTTAGCAAACAGATATGTTAAAGAACTTACAGATCAATAGGTTGTCTAGAAGATTGATGAGAGAACAAAATCAGAGATAATAATTAAGAGTGATTAGCTGAAAGCTTACCCAGCCATGTAGAAAATCTTAACATCAGGAGTAGCGCCTCCAGACGCAGTAGTAGTCTTGGGAGTAGAGGAAGAAGGTACACTGTGACTGGATCCTTGAGAGGAGGATGGACCAGGTGGAGCAGAGCTGGATGTGGCGTGACCAAACAACTGTGCGCTGGTTGTTCTAGTCCTACTGGACTGGCTGGATCCAGGAGTGGGAGCTGTGGAGAGCATAGTTGCGCTGGTGGATGCTCCAGGAGTGGGTGAAGAGTTGGTCTGAGGAGAGTTATGATTGGTATGATCCTCTGGCCTAGTCTCTCTAGGAATTTAATCAGATCACTTGTTAGATGATGGTGATAGAAGGATGAGACTTACTTGGAGAACCAAGGTTTTGTGTAAGAGCGGAACCTAGTACCAATACCGCTGTGAGGACTATGTTAGATAACAGAATCAACAATGAGAGAGATGGAGAACTTACAAATCTGACTTGGTTTGCTCAATGCACTTGAGCTCATACTTGCGGAAGGGCGTCTCTGGAAGCTTCTGGTTTGCTCTACTGCGCAGTCTAGAGAATACATAAATGTTAGATAAGAGAGGTATAAAAAGAATAAGGAGGAAGAAGACATACAAAGGGCGCTCTCCATAGTACTTTCCATGTTCAGCGGTAGGAAGACAGGCTATCATATGCGAAGTGAACTTGGTATTGATGAAGTGCTCCAGGTCCTGCTCCCTGATGATGAGCTCCTCCTCAGATACATGAGCAGCCATTCTGGCAACTTCAGCCTGAGCATTCAGAAGATCAAACTCCTTTTGCTCCACCACTGAGAGCTTCTTAGCCTGTCTTATCATGATGGCCAAGAAGTCGTCAGAATATCTAGGAAAGAGAGCAGTGGTGGCCTGAGAATTGACCAGACGATTCATCCTAGAACTCAGATATAAGTATGAATATCCAGAGTATCTAGTTAGAGGCTTACTTGTACTGGGCAGGATCAAATGCCTTGTAGGGAGAAAGTGGATGGAAGAGAGAGGGTTGTAAAGACTCTGTGGCGGGAGCAGGCCTGGTCTTGATAGGAGTAGATGTGGATTTGTCAGGTCCTACTTGTTCCTGAGCTTGGTCCATGGCGAATGCAAGAGTCTCTGGATCCAGACCTAAGTCCTCTAGATATGTAGGAGAGGAGGGGCGACCAAGAATAGTCTGTTCCTGTTCCTCATGATCAAAAGGTGCATCACTGGGGATCTCAGGACCAGAGGCGCCTTGATCAAAGTCGTCAATACCATCCTCAGACTCAGACCTAGAAGAAATAGTTAATAAAGTAAGTGAGGATAGAGAGAGTATACGTACATATGCACTCTAGTCTTAGAGTGCTTCCTAGCTCTTTTACGCGTGACATAGGGTTGTCTATACAGTGAATGAGCAGGAGTGATGGCAAGGATATTGAATAAACTTACTGTTCTTCTTCGTCTTCATCTGGAATCTCAATAAAGCCATCTTCATTCTCTGCCTCATCATCAGCTGTGTCGCCATCTTGATCATCAGCGACTACATCAAGATAGCTAGAAGCAAGTCTAGAGAGATCCTCCTCTGGATCGTCCTGCTCCCACTCCTCAGCGGAACTGCAGAAGTTGTGAATCAGTGATGAGAGCGATGAGAGGAGATAACATGAGAAGGAAGGCTTACTCTTCATCGACCTGGGTGGGTAAGACCTTAAGACCTGGAGGAGAGCCAGTCTTCTTACTAGACCTGGTCTGAATGGTCCTAGTGGTGTTGGTGGCCTGAGACCTCTTCCTCTTGTTGAGGACCTGGGCTGGAGGAGGGCTGGAGGGGCGAGAGAGAATGCCAGCAGAGGCGGCCTTAGAAGCAGCCTTGGAGGCAGAGGATTGGGCGAGAATGCGACGAGTAGATGATAGAGATGCGACACCAGAGGACTTGAAGGTGGCAGCAGTGGCAGCAACAGTGGATTTGGAGCTGGCTTTGGGCATGGTTAGAGCTAAGAGATTGCAGCAGTGAGCGAAAGCAGTAGTGCAGAATAGTGGGGTGTTGAGAGGGAATTCTCACCACGACTTAGAGGCTTATATGACAGACAGAGCTGGCTCTCTGAGCGTCCTCATCACCTCTCAAAGTAGATCTTCTTGAGAAGATCTTGCTTGACTGTGAACTTGAAGAGGAAGAATTGGATCCGACGGAATCGCCTGTTCTCTGAAGAAATCTTTAGAAGTTTCAGCTTGCATAGAGAAATTGTACTTACTTCGTTGTTCAGGTTCAAATATATTGTTGATGTTAGAAGAAATGGATGTTGAGACCCCAGAAACTGCGACAGAGAGCTGGTAAAGCCCATTAGGACAACCCTGAGGAGAGTGATAGCGCTGGTAGCACCGATAGTGCTACTTGACAACCTATGGATCCAGAACTGTGGCTAGTCCAGATCTGTAGCTAGGAATAATAAGCGGTTCGATACATCTTACTCTATACAAGAAAGTGATAATACACTTTGGTGTTCCTTAGTAAAATAAGAAGAGGAAATGGAGAGGATGGAAAATGACCAATGGAATGGTATAAGCTAGTATCTCTTGATACTGCTAAGTCTGTCGCTGTATAGAGCTATACGTAGAGAGAATGAGACTGAGTGTGAAGCGCTGGGTGCGAAATTCACATGGAAGAGCTGATAGGTGGTAGGGATCCTGCGGGATAAAGTGTATCTGATACGGAGCCAGATCGCTCTCCGTCGGAGAGCGGACAAGTCTAGAAGAATACTGAATAAGTCTATAGTCGGGAGGGCAGAAGAAAGTGCCGTCCGGACAACACTTACCTTCTTTGGAATTCACCGATAGTCTCAGCTAACCAAAAACAGACACCGACAGCCCTGATTGTGGAGGAGCGCTGGTGAGCACCACTAGACTAATGGGAATACAGATCCCACATCGCATTCCGCCCCTTGAGCTTGATCGCCCCAGCAGCAGATAACCAATCAATGTGCGTAGAATGCAACCTAGCCTATTGGGACTGGGATGCGACGGAGTCGGACCATCTATGGCCAGTCTCGAATTTTCTACAAGTCCAAAAATTGTATGTAGGAGAATATATTCTATAAGACCTCTTTGTTTGAGATATATTGCGCTCAGTTACAAAGACTTGTTCCCTACCATTTGTTTCCCTGACCAGAAAAATCCCCTGTTCTTCCCTACATTTCCTGCTCCTACATCGCTCTCATGGCTGTATTTGACGAGATTGCTGCTGGTATTGCTGTTCTTTATCTTCATCACCAATGGCGCTGTCTTTATTGACTTATATCATCTCTTCAGAGACCAACCTCCAGATGTTTCGTAAGGCGATGCTCAAGTCGTGCCAGGACAGCATTGCCAAAGCGAAACAGCCTCTAACTGAGGCCACTTCTGTCTTGGGCATAAGCCCAGGCGTTGTACCGCCTATGGTATACACTGAGGTCAGTAACAGTATGATGTAAAAGAGACAGAGACAAAGCGACTGACCTTTAATGCGACAGATGGGTCCCAGCATCGCACCCAGGCCTTCTCCTGTGGAGTCTCCCAAGTCTCACCGATTGACCTATCCTGATGGTACGGAGGCGAACTTTGTAATCCAGGGTGTGGTTACCAACTGCGTCCTTCCCCCTGTGTACCCAACCAAGTAAGTCCCATTGAATGTTGTATGATTCTAGCTCACATACCTTAATACAGTTCTTCATCCAAGGCGCCTTACCTGAAGCAGGCGATTACGCTAACAGGTTTTGAGAATGAAGAGTTCTTGAAGGACTTTGCGGCGACAGAGGAGATGCTCCGACTCCTGCAGAAGGGCCACAAAGTTCACTCTGTAGAGCCTACCCGGTACAACAACCACCATACCCTCACATTCTCTTCGCGCTACTTCACCTTCACTTCCCAAGCGCCTGACAGTGAGCATGTGCCTTTCAAGAAGGCGGTAGATCCCCGAGGGACTCTGGAGACTATGCGTCTCCAGCATGGAAACATCATCCAGCATGAGGATAACGTCGTGCAATATGCAGCTGTTACATATGGAGGAGAGAAGAAAAAGTAAGCTTACTATTCCGCATTCTTACATCTAGCTGAGATCACTGACCTGTTCGCAGAACATTTCGCTGCAGTCCGGACATGATCCGGAAGTGGGATATTGTAGAGGTAGTTTTCAGCGTGTGTCTGTTCCTCCTGAATTGCCAGGCTGGAAAGTGGATTCCCCAGCTGGTACTTAGATCAGTGGGCCATCTGGATTCTGTACAACATATTGTAAGTGCTTTGAACTCTTGTTAAGAGCAAATCACTGACATACCTTATAGGCGTTTGACTCTCAGCGCAGGGAAGAGGCTCTGAGTGCGCTGGCGGTGAAGCCAGTGACTCTGAAGCGGTCCTTTGCTTATGATGATGATGATAGTGATGAAGAGGAGGAGGATGCTAAGAAGCCCAGGATAGGTACTTCTTCAGTAACAAAGGGCGTGGCAAGGATGGAAATATGCCAGCCCACTCCGCCTTCCTCATATTAACTTGTCTGTACTTTACATTAAGATACAGAACTTTGACTGTTGTCCGTATTGAGCTACTTTTGTTTATCATCTTATAGCTTTGCTCTTAGATATAATACTAGATAATAATGGTCTACAAAGCGCAGCATGGTATCTAGGTCTATAGACAGGAGAGAATAAGGATGGTTTGGAAGGCGTCATCTTGGTCTATGCTTCTTCATCCTTAGAACAAGACTTTGAGGATCTGGCAGCCTCATTTGCCTGGACCATCTCTTCAAAGGTGGAGGTGGGGCAGGTTACACCGCACCTTCTCCAGAAGGTGGCCCGGGTGGTGATAGCTATTGATATTCTTCTATCTCCAATCCAATCTAGTATCTCATGTGCCAGGATTCTACCGCGGATCCAGATGCAAGTTCCCTGCTTGAATCTCAATCTCAGGTTGAGTTTCCTGAGCCAGAGCTCCCCTCCCTCCTCAATGGTGCCTGCACAATACAAACACATCCATCCTGTGGTCGGATCTTGAGTGTCTACATGCTCAGGTGTGGTCCTCTGGGAGAGTATGAACCGGCCTTCTTGCAGCATGTCATCTATGCTGCTGAAAAGCTCAAGGGCGCCGTCTGTGGCCTGCGCATGTTTCCGGACCTGTGCCATCGCCCAGTGCTGCTTGGGATCAATCAGCTTATACATGTGCATCATACACCGTGTCGTATGCTGGAGATCCTGGACAACCTCTACATTTGACTCAAAGTTTGATGCAGTGGAGAACCAGTCTGTGGATGGCGCGTATTGGTTCACCTGGTTTTTCGGATTAGTCTCAGCTGGAAATGAACTTGTAAGTATAGGACTCACATCGTGCCCTAGTGCTGACCAGGATTGTACAAGTTTCATTTGGCCGAATGCGTGGTTCTGGTGTTGTGGTTTGTATGCATCCTTGCCATTTCTTGTTTTTTTGTCTGCACCTTGGCCGGCTTCAGCGAAGGATACGTTATCCACGTAGTGAGTGAGCTTCTCAAGATCGTGAGCCTGCAATGGAGGTGAATACGTGGGACCGGACGTATAATTGAAAAGATGGCTGACCTGGTGCATATGTCCCACTACGTCTGAGAACTGAGCGACTAGGAGGTAGCCGTCGTTGGAGACGGCATACCTCGTACGTCCTTCCTCGTCCCAGACACGAAGTGTCTCATCGCTGTTCTTTTCTTTATTGTTTGACTGCTTGTTTGACTGCTTGCGCCCGACGCGAGGTTTGGAAGGTGCTGGAGGTGCATTACATGCTGTCGCAAAGTTGAATGTCTCGAATACAACTAGAAAACTTATAATCAGTACCGTAAACCGAATAGACAGCAGCAAAGAATGTACCAGCCCCATCGATTCCTTCTTGGTGCGCTTTGTTGATGCGAAGCTTGCGCTTCCGGAGAGCTTCCTTCGCTCTGTGAACCGGTGAGTTCCAAACAACGTACAAGGATTTTAATGAGGGCACCTTACATTTTAGCTTGTTTTGCGCGTGCTTTCTCCTCTGCCTCAATTTCATGCAGTATCTGTGACCAGCGATCAAGGTCATCCTCTGGGAGTCCAGCCATCAGCCCAGGATGTGATGGTACTGTGGACGGCACTGGAGAGGCCAGCCTTGGTCTCGGGGTTCGCCAGACTTTCCGTGTCTCAGTTTCATCACCCTCATCTTGAGGGATTGTCGTGTCTTGAGAGAGAGTGGGCTGTTGAGCAGGTGTAGCCCCGTCATCAGTGACCGCTGACTTGTCGTGGTCTTGCCTGCTGGTCTTCCCGGTTTTCCTCTGACGTTTGGGCGGCATGTCGATGCTGGGTGCATCAATGCTGGGTGCCCTCTTGCGCCTCCTCGAGCTGACAGACATGCCTGTGGAGCAGTTGTCGTCCTCTTCCCCATCGGCACTCAATCCAGGCCTTGTCTTACTGACTGGATTGGGATCCCATAGCATCGCTGCCTGTCTCCGTGTCATGCGTTCCATTGTGTAAGCTAGGACTTGTAATGAGATTCAGTCCATGGACATACTTAGGCACTCACCAAAGTAATGAGCTGGCAGCACGGTCGTGAGCGTAAGAAAAGACCTGCAAATTTTGTACGGATCTCCATGTGCTCGACAATACAACCGGATCACTACTCGAAGCGCCCAGCATCATTTGAGTCCGAGAGTTTGATGCGGTAACCACGGTCCACCCTCCTAAGCCATGCTTTCAGTGAGAGCGTCCTCTTCGAAGCCCCTCTCCGCTTAAGAGCCTGAGAGGAGCCTGGAGGATGCAACTGATCCAAATGTCAACCGTTCGAACAACCAACCGCCGCTTAAGAGCTTGCGATGGGGATCGACAATGGTACCCTACGTCGAGTCGAGTCCAACCTCGCTTAAGAGCTTGGGTTGAATCTCGCCCTTTTTAATTCATACCGACCCCGCCTAAGAGCCTGGGCTGTCACTCATCGAATGACGTGGCTTGTGACTCTCTCAAGTTATCATATACGTCGATCCTATCTTCGTGCGAAACGACAGGAGACCGTTGAACCGTGCTCTTCTTGGCAAGAACGAGCTTCGAATGCCCGTCTTTGTGAGCCTCTGAGCGACTACCAGTAGCACCGAGTCGCTGCAGAGTGCTCGATGGACGCCCATACTCAAGGATAGAGGAGATGTTGATGATGGTCATCATCATCCACCCTTTCTCCTCGACACCGTCCAGCTGTAGCTGCTCAATGAATCGTGAGAGTGTCGAGTGGAAGTCATCAAGCTGGATGTTCGTAAAAAGCATGCCATGAAGCATGACGAAAAGGTCGGAAGCGTGGGCATCCGGCTGAGAGCGCTTTGCCTGTGCAGCAACAGACCAAAGGGAGAGGATAGACTCTCTTGATGTCGAAAATGAATGGAGAGACAGCATACTATAATAGAACATGATCAGCGCCCAACTTTTTATCATGCGTGTAGAAGGAATAATTTACCTTTTCGCAAAGTGGTACACACCTCTCATCTCCTCACCCTCGACCTCGACCTCACGGAGGAGACGTATATGGTGGTGAAGCTTGCCCTGACCAGGGGTATCTGCAAGCCTGCTGGCGAACCACTCCATGGCTCTTCGCCTCCAGGTTTCAGGCTCTGGATCAAGCTCCATAGCTCGAGCTGCCGCAATACCTATACTGAGCACAGGAAGGTTGTCGATGTGGGCTGCCTGTTGATCACTGATGACTGAGTTTGCAGTCCCAGTAGGGTGACCCGTACTGCTGTCATCTCCTTTGACCGCATCGAGTGTCAGCACGACTGACGAGTCGCCCTGAGTCGCAGTGACAAGGGCGCAGATGGTTATCTTGTAACGAGCAAGATCGCCAAGGGCCTCATTCGAGGGTGACCTTGTCGATTGCCTACAGCCATGGATAACTCGGGATTATGCAGGTGACCTGCTTGTCCGTATACCCCTTGCTGGTCTGCCATTCTTGGCCGCTGCCGAAGCTGGCTATTCTGTGGTGGATGGGGTCCCAGTTCACCACTCCAGCTCGATCAATGTCTCCTACTCAGGGACGGTGCCAAGTTGGCTAACTCCCTGCTGGAGATTAGGCTGGGAAGTAACATGACAGATCGCCCCTGGTCCTTGGCCTTCTCCAAGTGACGGTCTACAAAAACAAGGAATTGAGATCTTGTCAAGGACTATGTGATGTGAACTGACGTACTACTGCCCGGGTTGACTGCAACCAGTCGATTGGGTATCCGCATACTATTGTCGACAGCCATTGCAGGCTGTAATCCTTGAAAGCCATGTACCGGTTGTACTTGTCTACCCCAGCCATAGAACCTGAAGGGTTAAGAGGCATCGGTGAGCAGCCATTCACTGGTGGCAATCGAGGGGGGCGTTGTGGCTTGCTCCGGATGGTTGATCTGGGGTCGTGGTGTCTGAGATACGCCAGGTTGTGGATGGTTCATGGATTGGGGCTGAGAAGCCGGCCGGGGAATAAGACCGGATGTGTGGGGAGGAGACGAGGACATATGGTGAGAGGGTGAATGACGTTGGATAGGACCTGGAGTGAGGGCGGGATTCAAACTTGATGGAGGACGAGGTGGTACACTGGAGGTACCCATACTCAAGGAATTTGGGTCAAACCGGTCATTCATCACCTGCTGCATGTTCCCTTCATAGTCCGTATTCAATCTGAGGTCACCCATATAGGGCGGGGCGTTACTGTGGTTGATCGCATTCTCCAGATTGTCTGAGGAAGATGAGGGATTGAAGGGATGCTGCCCTGTACACAGGTTTGCAATAGCCGGATTACTCTGGACCGAGGGATTCGAGAGAGGCTGCTGGTACCCATTTGTTATATGGGAAGGCTGCAAGCCAGGGCGAGAAGATATAGAAGCTTGAGGTGGTTGAAGTGGTCCTGAGATGCTACTGCCCTGCAATGTGTTTGGCTGAGACTGCATCATGGGGTGACCGGGTGGAATAGCCAAACTATTCATGAGCTGAGGCGGTTGTTGAACCGGTCTCTGCCCACTGTTTGGCATTGGAGGGTGGCCTTGTCGATTGCCTATAGCCAGGGATAACTCGGGATTATGCAGGCTCAATCGGCACTGCCTACTGAGACACAGTGCCAGGTTGGCTAACTCCCTAATGAACACTAGGGTGAGGGGCGAGACCATGGACGGCCTGCTGAGCGTGATGACGTGAGGGAAGCTCTGGGGTTGACCTGCAGGGATACCATGCATAGGAACTCCATTCGAGACCGAGGAGAATCCCATCTGTGACTGCATTCCTGGACCTGCAGGGCCCCTCTGACCACGGCGTACTCGAAAGCGCTGACCCATCTGGGCGGTGGAGCCAGGCGTGGTGGGGTAGGATGCTGAGGGTTTTGCATCATAGCCATAGGATTCGAGGATGGGCGATAGACGTTGCTGGTTTGGTAAGAAACTGTTGTCGAGGGGCCTCAACATGTGAGGATATCAGGACAGATGGGTTATCGTCATGAATTTGTGATATGGCAAGAGGCGAATTAGGACCAGTGACTGCACAGGGTTGTGCTGCACGTATTGTACAGGTTGCACAATGTCATAGATTGGTGACACAAACAGAATCCAGCGGAGAGCGGAGGTGACTGGAGAATGATGAGGCGTTTGTAGAGACACAGTAACGTTATCGAGGGTAGGATATTTATGTAGAACCCTGACAAGCGCCAAAGGTGAGATTCGATGGGAAGGAGAGAGGGAGAGCAACGTCGAGTGGCCAGGGGAACGTGCTGGTACGTATAAGGGAATCGTACAACCCTAGGAGGGGCACCGGTAGCGATAGAATGAACCATGGGAAAGCATCGTATAGGAGGTGTAGAATTAATGCAGGTGAGAGTTGTGAGGCCAGAAGGGAAAGAGCTATAGCTTGGTTACGATGTGAACATGGCCCAGGGCAGTTCTGGAGCGTAATAATCAGATTCGTCTCCGTATATATCTCGTTCCAGATTCCCAGGCGAAGGCAATCTGAGATATCTTCTGTCTTCGCAGCCACATGCAACTCGGGTGGGGCTGACTCTGAACCAGGGTTCGTTGAAGAACAGAAGAGACGTTCTGTAGCAGGAGTGTACAAAGCCTAGGCAGGGAGAGTAGAGGGAGAGTGATAGGCTGGATATGGGATTGCTGTTGCTGTGTCCGTCTGCTGAGTCTAGAACTGAAATAATGAAGCTTTAGCAGATGTATCGTGAACTGATAGGGAAGTACCGACCGAAAGAGTACATGTACGCTCCTGTACCCTTGATACTTGTGAATGCTTGCTTGCTACGTCACATTAGTGGCCGTCCCTGTCCCTCAGACCGGTGGTCAATCATTCTCCGCTAAAGAGCTTGAGACAGGATATTCCACAGAGAAGTTTGCATCGAGAATCCCCGCTTAAGAGCTTGAGATTCCCGTTTGCTCGCCTCCCACTGTAAGGTACCGTTCCCCGCTTAAGAGCTTGAGAACGGACCATCCAGGGTCCGTGCATCGTTAAGACGTCTCTGCTTAAGAGCTCGAAACATCTATTGTGCTTATCGGGTAGTGGAGTATGCCCCCATGTGTGCCGCCACAACAATGATTCAAAGTATCTATCTACTGGGTACAAAAGCTACATGAAAGGTTTACTACTACTGCCCACGACGTTTCATCCAGCCGTCGTTCATGTGAATGGTGTTGGACATGACATGGAGTGAGGGCGAGGTCCAGACTTAATAGAGGCCAGGGCGGTGGACAGTTCTACCATGTCCTTCAAGACGGTCGCTGGTGCAAGTGATGGAGGATGGTGGTGGGCGATTTCGGATAAGGGTAGGGCATGGTAGATGAGAGCCACATGAGTGCAGCAGCACTCAAGTCCTCGTCATGGCTCACCTACCAAAAAGGCAAATCATGGACTGTGATAGCGAGCTGGTCAATGATTAGGTAGGGACCGGTTACAGGCTAGCAAATATCTGGCACTGCTCTGAATGGAATCACTGGGTGACGATGTGAAAAACTGCGGAAGGCTCAGTGATGTTCAATAGTGTGATCGATGGGAATGGAATAGGAACTTACTGGGGAGGGTGTTCGAGTAGCGAACTCTGGTGTACTGAGCTCATTTGGCTTCGTTGACTTGTACTCGTTGTGCTGGTGGCTCATCTGTGGGTGTTCGATGTCACCCTAGTCTTGTATGACTCTCAAGGACATGATCCGGCAGCTGGATACGGTAGAATCAATGTGTGTCGTGCAAAAAGAATATCAGGCCTGATGACTCACTGAGTAAAGGACCCATAGTGCGTGTAGGCACATGTTTGGATATATCGGGATGTCGTAGAGGCCCAGCGAGTTGCGTTTGTTGTCGCTGGGAATGCGTGTGGGCATGGTCCTCAGGAGAGCCACACATCTGGAAATATCCAGAGTTCATAGAGGCACGGTGAGGCGTGTTCATCCTTGCTGGGAGGGCCAGATCAGGCGCTGCAAACGATACCGCAAGAGGAAAATACGACGCTTACTCTGCAAAGGTACTCGAACCTTGAAATTTTCTGCACGGAAGATGTGAAGAGGGCGGAATCCTACACTGGGTAGCCAGACTTTGCAACTCGTTGGGCGGGGGTCCTGGGCTGTGACATATGGAGAAACATACCCGCAATCGTCAGTATAAAGGAGAAGATAGAGCGAATGCAGGGCACCCACCAATCGGCAATATATTCCGAGCATCAGTCCTGACGACTGAGCAAGACGTTCGCCCAAACGAGAGGTTGAGAGCGGACGTTCACACTTCTGTGGACGTGTCGACACGGTCATCAGCAATGAACGCGATGAGATAGGTTCCTCTTCGCGACGATTAGAAGAGGGGGTTGGCATCGACGGTCTTGACGACCCTTAATCAGAGTGTATGAGAATCGAGCTGTGAGGGAGGATTGACGGAGGGACAGCATAGTGGGAGGAGGAGAGAGGGAAAGAGGATTACGTAAGACAGAAATCGGTGAGTACGAGCCTCGCCGAGTTCCATAATGGCACGTGCCATTATGGAACTCGGCGAGGCTCGTACTCACCGATTTCTGTCTTACGTAATCCTCTTTCCCTCTCTCCTCCTCCCACTATGGTCCCCCCCTGTACATCATTCTCATCGACTTCCTCCCCATATTCCCCACCCTCTCCTTGCTCCCTGTCACTCGCATCATCGTGTTGCGTTTCCTCCTCCGTTCAGCTTGGCCTTTGGTGTTCCGAGCTCGTTGGATTATTTTGTCGGCTCCACTCGGTCGACGAATCAGATACATGCTCACATTCAATAAGCAAGATGTTCTGTTCTTGAACGGTAAATACGATATACTCGCGTGATAGAGTTCTGGCATGGAAATACGAGCAAGGTACGTGGGCTTATAATGCATCGTGAGACCTCTACTAATCCCGTTCTTTACTCTCCAGCTTCAAATGATTTTGTGGCAATCGGTAGTGCCGGTGCGTTCAATGTATGTCGAGCATGGTGTGGTTGTCATCTCCTATGGGAGGTAAGTACTACTTTCTGTGCCTTCCAGCCACAACTAACCACCGTTGACTCAGTACTCTTGGTAGGAACGACCATCCATCGGTATATTCATAGCAGGTACCACGAACCTCAGGACCATCACCAGCACCATGAGTGCCAGGCCAAAAGCACTAGCATCTCTGGCTCTCCATTGATGAAAGCGTCCCGCTTCATCTACACATGTGCTTGGACGGTTCTCTGGTAGCCTGGCACAATTGTATGGTTTGTAATCTTTGTACTCATCCAAGTTTCTCAGCAATAGTTATATCTTGCTGTATTGGTAGATACATCGCTAGCAAATTGCCTGAACACAACGAATGATGCCCCTGTTCCGACGTTTCACCTGCGTAAAGGATGTATGCCTCTATTTGCTGGAGTCAGCTGTGAACCAGGACTGATCAAGAGCTCGATACGGTGCTCCATAGTACAGTCCTGATAGACAGTGAAAACATCGGCAAAACTAAGTACGTCGCTCATGTCTTCCCTACAGTCCTTCAGGTCAATATTCACTGATCATCAGTACAACAGTACCACGGTATAGCGCAGTGAGCTGTCTATCCACTCGGAAGCTCACAAAGGCAGGCCTCCAAAGCTTGTCTTGGATAAGAAAAGCACGGTCCAACGATCTCCTGTCGTTTCACACGATGATAGGACGGAGGTGGATCATACTCGAGAGGGAGCCACAGATCCGGCAAATACTAACGTGCACTGTCACTGTCCCCCACCGACTCTGAGGCCAAGCCTTATCCGAGACCCCTCAAGGTCACAAGCTAGCCCTTCAACTCACCCTCCGAATCCTCTCCTTCATGCTGAGGCACCCCACTCTCAAGTCCAATCCGTTTGTACATTCGACGCTCAACCCATATCTCACGATCATTCTTACATTCCTTGCCGTCTTAGGACTGGTGCACCAGTGGAATGGAATGGCCAGGCCGTAAACTCTTTCCGAAAATGGACAGATGTCGTCTCATTCCCAGTCGTTCGAACTCGAGAGACTCGTCTGCAACGTCTCGCCAGAACTCCGCAGGGTTGCCTCTGAAGTGATGTCATTCCTTACCTCCCACATTCGATCTCACACACTCGCTCCCGGAGTCCAAACCTCAAAAGGCAGCTACTTATCAACCCTTGAAGTTAGGACAGAAGAAGTCGACTTCAAAGACGGTGCCAGTCCAGAGAGTAGCATGGACGACCTCATTCTCAAGGCCGCCATCTGGCAAGACGAACATTGTGTCGACCGATCAGGCCTACTAAGCTCGACTCCATGCAAGGATGCCACTCCGTCAATAGTAAAGGTAGCACTGCTCACTTCGGACAGAAACGGCGAGTAGTTTCTTTTTCTCATCTCTTCAGTAGTTTTTCTGACTGACCTGTTCTGCAGTGCGCCTCAAGGCTCGTTCCTGACAACTTTACGCTGCTACTGAGAAGGAGCTCGCTTCGATTTTCGCTACTGGTACATGAGTTCCTCTTGAGGAGCCAGCTGTTCATCATGCATACCAGCCGGAATCTGGCGGTTCTTTCCAGTACTGAGGAGTGTCCTCTCTGGCATTACGATCAGCGTACTTCGTATAGGGTTGGTCGTATTTGGAGCCCAGTGGCAAGTCGACCAGGGATCCGTGCACCATGCTCGTTGTTGCACCCTTCGGACTCCAGTGAACCAACGGGCCCTCAGTATTCCCCTACAGCAAACCATAGTATTACATGCTCTCAATACACTGTTATACATAGTAGATCGTAGACCGTCTTTTATACGTACACATTCAACCATTACCTATAGCCGAGTTCCATGTTCAACGTGAGTTGATCACAAAAAACGACACGGATCTTACACAGACTGACTATTGACCCTAATAGTGTCGTTCAATTCCACATAGCAAAACCACGGTTCCATAATGGCACGTGCCATTATGGAACCCAGCGTGGCTCACCATAGCGGCTCTTCGCGGCCCGCTTAGCCTTCTCCCTCTCGTTAACCTCCACCTCCAGACTACCTTTACCTCGTAAGTCATAATCTCTCGACGTGCTCTACCCATCTGATGTCTTCATTACAGGACTTCTTATATCAGCCCAATATGGACGCGACGCTGACCGACAGCCAGTACGAACGCCTCATTGCGTTCACCGACACATTCGTAAACGGCAATTCATTGGGTCCAGTCGAAATTTCGAGAATCAAGATTGAGTGTGGACTTCAATCCGCTACCGTTTCACCAGGTTCAGAAGTTTCACGTTGGGTTGAGTTCATCCGCACTCTTGAGGCCTGGGACGAGGATAGAGAAGGTGTTCCACCATCGGTATGTTGTTCGCTCTTGTGATCCGTCAATACTCTGTAATTAGTGTGTTCAGGCACCATACAGGACTCCTGTATCTCAGGCCAGTGAGCCTTCTTTCATTAATCCAACAATCTCCACCCCAACGAGTAAGTTATTCTTTGTGTTCATATGTATTTACTGCGCTAACCTTTTGGTACAACTACAGCGGCGAAGTTAGACGACGAAACGTATGAACGTTTGATTGACTTCGGTATCAGGTTCATCGCCAGTAATGACCTAGGGCCGAAGGAACTGGGCGATTTCAAGGTCGCTTATCTCTCTCAGAAAGCAAGGAGCACTGTAGATGAGGAGACCTTGCGCTGGTTAGATTTCTTCAAGGCGTTGGAGATATGGGACGAGGATCGAACCACTGTCCCGCCAACGGTGAGTCCAATGTTGCGTTCGTGGTTGGACTCTCTCTGATTCATCGCCAGCTTCCTCTGCGCACATCTGTGGTAACCACTGCACCTCCATCAGTATCCGGCTTGGTGGCTGCCCCAACAGGGAATATCTCCGAGCCAGCGAAGGTCCTTGAACAGGGATCCGGTACGTCCACATACTTTGATTTCCTGAGGACAGCCCAGGGACTAATGTGATATTCTAGTTCCTAATCAACAAATTGTAATCTATGCAGTGGACGAGACACTGCGCAAGAAAGATGTCGAAGAGCTCGTTCGATGGGTCAAGGAATTCGTGCAGACGAAGGATCAGAGAAACGACGGACTTGTCAATATCACCAATATCAAGAAGCGTATCCTCGGTACCTATGAAGGTTGGGCTCAAGGCCTCGAAATAAATGCGTGGACAGAGTTCTTTACTCAGCTAGAGAGCTGGTATCTAGATGATTCAGGGCCTGCTCCCGCGGTAAGTGCTTCATAGGTCTTAATCGCGCTCAATTGACTGAGTTAAGCACAGCATCCAGTTCGGTGGAGCGAAACCAAGCAAATATCAAGTACATATGTATTATCTTATTATTGTAGCAGGTAGCTTACACGTTTCATATAGAACAGACCGCAGTGCAAATGGATTCCAAGGGCAAAGGGAAACGCAAGAGATCTCCGAGCAAGGCATGTATCTCAACATGCGATGTGTTGTGAGAAACAAGCTAATTTTTATGGATAGAGTCCCTCAAAGAAGAGATCGAAGCACGATGCGGAACCTGCTGCTCTGAGGTTTCTTGATCTGTCTGCCCAGCGGGACGATGGAGAAGACGATTCAGATAGTGGGGAAGACGAGGTGGAGAATTGGCTCACAGACGAAGATGAGGAGCAAGGTATGCTCTTGACCTACCTCCTGGGCACTCGCACTAATCGATCCACAGATACCTTCTTTACAGCTGACCTCAGCCAAGCCGACAAGACCATACCCGAGTTCCTCACAGGTGATGAGGAGGCGGAACGTCTTCATCAACAGGCGGAGGAGATCAAGAGGCGGTATGCGGCACGTCAGGCTGCCAGGGCTGCGATGCCCTCTTTTCTTAGAGAGGATTCGACACCACCTCTGTCCAAGCAACAGATCGACGAAGCCGAGGCTCACCTCTCGAGGCGAGAGAGGAAGATCCTCGCTTTCAAGAGGGCTGTTGAAAGAAAAGAGAAGGAGGAGCAGAAAGCCAAGGAGCGTCGGGACTGGGCTCCAGTAGGTTTGGAGCATGAACTCCCGATGTGGGAGGTATATGTAAAGGTAAAAACAACTGTCATTTGTTAGTCTACTACTGTGCTCATCATATTTGCAGCGCAACAAGTCCAAGATCGTGTACGAGCAACTCAGCAAGTCCAGGATGTATAGGAACGGCGAGATCAAGGATTTGACGATACGTGAAGACTGCCAGGATCGTATTTACTTCAGAGCAAAAGCTGGCCAAGTCGCCAAAGCCCTCTGGCAGATCTGGGCCTCTGTCTGCATTCGCAAGGACAAACGGCCCATACCTCTGACCCACCAGGAGTCTATTCAGGTACTCACCCCTCTGCGCAAGTTGCAGCCCATCTTGCCACCCTTGTACAGCTGGGTGCGACTCAAGAAGGGCTATTATGAGGGGGACTTGGCACTTGTGGTGAAGCACCGGCCAAACCAGGCCTTTGTAGTAGTTATGGTGGTTCCCCGGATCCCACGTCCTGAGGACTGCGCAAAGAGAGAAGACGATACTCCAATCCTTGCTATACCGATCACCAAGACAAAGACCAGCCCTTTCCGCCCACCTCCAAAGCACTTCAGCCAGTTTGATATGGAGGAGTATTTCCCAGACGACGCCCGCAGGTTCTATACACGCAGTTGGAGGGACGAGTATACCGCCATCGTCAAAAGCGACTCAGGAGCCACCAGAGAGGTGACCATCCCTCAGGTGGTCAAGCACAGGATCGACAAGCCCAACCGGACCTTTGTCCAGGGCTACCTCCTTCTAGAGGAGTCTGTCCGCTCGGTGGAACCCATGACTCCGACAGAGGAGGAGGTCATGGCTTTCCATCCAGATCTCAGGGTTGGCCGGGATGCAGGCAAGCTCCCCAGAGTAGCAGAGCTCATCACGCAGGATTGGCCAGTCCGCGTTTTCAATCATGAGCTACAGGGCGTGAAGGGGATTGTCACTGGAGACAGAGGCGAGACTTTAGAAGTCCTACTTCATGTCAACAGCGCTCCCTGGAAGATCTTGGAACTCCCAAGATCTTGTCTCATTCCCCAGTACGAGGCTGGAGCCTCAGTAGACATCGCCATAGGAGAGTGGACAGGCAAGAAAGGCCTGGTTCAGCGAGTCTGTGCGGATGGGGACATAGAGGTCTTCATCCCAGACAGTGAGCCAGACCAACTTCCTGATCCAGACTTGGGGGATCGCCCAAACCTCTGGTATGCTGGAAGCCGCCCTCACTTCCCTAAGGAGCCCCTGGTCCTCAAGATCTCCCCACTCGACGTAGACTACAACCTCACCCTCTCCCATCCCCAAATGCACCCGACACAGGCCCAGCCCACCAAAGATGCCAGTGGGACTGAGTGGAGCACAACGGAGATCCCAGCTATGACCCTCATCCACACCCGAGACATGCATGGCCAGCCCAAGCCTGTCTCAGAGCTTCCGACTCGGTTCTTCACCACTGGAGAACATCTCAAGCACCCTTTGTTGGGCAAGATGGTGCTTATCCGGGGCAAGAACCCACCTCGCGCACCTCCTGGCCCTACAGTGGACAATGTCAGGTGGAACAAGGGTCGGATGGGTACCTTCAAGACCATTACACCTCAAGGTATCGCTATTGTGGATATCGCTGGAGTCTATGACCAGCCACTCCTCAAGATTCCGGTAGAGTGCCTTGTCAAGCCTCCTGAGTAAGTCCCTCCCCTCCACTTTTATATGTTACCATACTGACAGCGCTCTAGCCATATTCCTACAGATCTCTCTAAGGGTAAAGGCCGCGCTGCAACCCCTGTCCCAGAGGTGGAAACTGCACCTATCACAGCAGCCAATGTGGGCAACTTTGATGATGCCAACTTCCTAGTTCCTAGTTCAGAAGAGGAGTTAGTCCGATGTAAGTCCTAGTAACTACCTCTTATTCTCAGCAACTCATTCCTCTCTTAGTCCAGTACTGTATTCCAACTGCCAATTTGTACACCTCCGAGCTAGGTAAGTTCCATCTTTCTTTCTCTGAACCTCTGCTCACATGTGGTTCTCTCTAGTTCCACAAGGTTATTTCGGCCAGAAGTTGCAGGACTCTAACTGGGAACTGTACTTCTTGAATTACTCCTCTCCTGGCTTACTGGCTGCCAGTCTCATTGTGGAGATCAAAGGCTCAGGAGACAGAGGTGTAGATCCTCATTTCACAGAGGGACAGGTAGGTGTACTGAAGAGCAGGGATGCCAGGACAGATTTGTACACGGTGGAGTTTCTCAGAGAAACCAAGTGCGGGAGAAAGGTCTGGACTAACAGTTGGATTCCATTCGGCCTAGATAGCTGGAATTTCGACATCCCTGGCCTCTTCATCCATCCAGTCCAGCCTTTCAGGGAGGGCTGGAAGGTTGCGCTCACCTCAGATCCCTTCAAGAAGAGAGGCTACATCTTGCGGCACAACAAGAAGGTCAAGGTCTTGGAGAGTCTCAGTACGAAAAGCAAGCAAGTGATTAGTGGGACTCAGTATCACTACAACAGCGCTGAGGATCTTTTTGAAACCTGGTACGCAGTTCATGGAGAGTAGCTAATTGTAAGTGTGAAGCTGTATGTTGCGCTGAGCTGCACTAACTTGATTATTTAGCTCGCATTCTTATTTAGTATTGTATATCTTGTCCAGCATCTTGAATAATGTATACACCTATGACTATCTAAGACAATCCAAGTGCGATCTAAGTTCCAAGTGGCCTCAAAGACAAAGAAATGCAAGCAAGACTTGAGTAAGTGATACAGGATCTGATTGCATCAAATTAAGGATGTGTCTATCAAAATCCGGTCAATTTGAACCAATCAGATTGACTTATGTTGATTTATTCAGCCAATAGGAGCTCTTCCCGGGCGCGATGATGGGTCTGAACGCCGGAGGAAATGGGACTTAAGAACGAGAACTATCGTCCTCGTAATATCTGCACGGAAGCCGGATATGTTATACAGAAGATCAGAGAGTATCTCTTTGTTAGAGATACGTCCAACACTTGATTCAATCCTATCTTGCAGACTTGTCTCCTGAACTGGAGAAGGAACTGGTTTCTGTACTTTGCTCTTTCCTTTCTTCTTGCTCTTGTTCTGTGTGCTTGGTATGGAAGAGGATATAAGAGAATCTGAAGGTGAAAGATGCTGAATGTGGAAGATTCCTTCATTGCAAATCAAGTGTCCAATCTCTTTGATTTCTAGAATCTCTTCTGAGTATTCTTTGAGAATGTAATCTACCAGAGGTATAAACACTGGAAGACCCTTGCGTAGTTTATCTGCTAATCTTTTGATTTCCACAGGACGGTTTTGTGTTCCTTGTCTTAATAGCTTCCACGGATGTTCAAGAGCTGGACGGAGTTCAGGCGTAATGAAAAGGGTATCACCACCAACAATATTAGAAATGTCGTTAAGAAAGGCACCTCGTACGATCATTTGATCAAGTACATCTGAGGTAACTGCTTTTCCAGGAGTAAAGTAGCGCTCTACTTTCTCTAACCTTGGACTAACAAAGTATGTGTTGATAATGTCGAAGAGGATCTCTACAGTCAAATCAACTGCTTCTTTAGACATAGAGCCTCTGGGGAATGAATACTCTAATTTGGCTGAATCAGAGATCTGTTTGTTGTTCTTGAAAGCTGGATATCCCTCTAAAGCACTATAGAGATTTGAGAGCAGT
>NIBX01000153.1:0-25673 GCA_002718315.1 Agaricales sp. HM26-F1
GAAGCCGGTGGTTACCCCAGAACGACGAGAAAAACAGAAAGGCTACAGAAGAAAGTACAAAGCTACTGAAAAGTATGTCTCACGCGTTTCTGGGCAGTATACGTGACTGACTGTCTATCAGAGGGAAGGCGTGTGCCGCTGACAGTCAAGCACGGCGACGCTTTCATCGGCGGCAGGACAAGATTGTCGAAAATGCAGAGAGGGTGATCCTCCTCCTTCGCGAGTACCCGATAGTGCAAACATTAGCGGATGTGGTGAAAGTCCGCCCGTCAACTCTAGTTAAAGACTTATTCGACGAATACAACCAACCTCGCCACTCCACTAAATACAGCTTACCCTTCCACTGGCCCCCGATCGCTCCCAGAAACAGCACCGACACTCCCAGAAACAACACTGACGATTGCGGTTCTGCGTCGACGATCATCACTGGTAAGTGGCCGTCTGGCTGGAGTCCACGCGATCCAGATGATGAGGATGAGCGCCGGAAGGCCTACGCCGTCCTGAGCTGTCCTGCGCTTGGGGAAGTATCCGATGTTTCTACTGAGGACGGTTAGTCCATTTTATTTTTCAGACGACAACTGTATGTCTCATCACCTTTGACAGAGATCCCCTCTCAGACGGCAACTCGTTGGCTACATTACGCACCTCTACTAGACGAGTACGCTCATCAATTCGACCGTGATTTCTGTCCTTCAAGCGAGGAAGATAGTGGATCGTGCACAACCGATGGAGGGGTGGAATAGTTATCGTATCAATGGTACCCGGAGACTGCTATGTAACTTGTTTATACAGTCTACCCATTACTTTGTATACGGTTCCACCGCTTTGTCTCTGGCCATTGAATTTATGCTCCTCTTCCAATTGAAGAGAACCCAGAATACTGTCCACCATCCAAGCAACTAGAGACAGGAGGAGAATGAGAATAAGACGAGTCTTCATCAGTAATCGTGTTTCCATATTCATGGAAACTGCTTAAGAGGCAACTTACTCGTAAAGCAGAGCTTGACTCTTACTTAGAGGTGGTAACGAATCTGGTGGTATCTCCGCCTCTGCTTGAAGTTCTCTTGCTGTCCTGGTGTATCCACGTTTGGAGGTCGTAAAGCAGAGCTTGACTCTTACTTAGAGGTGGTAACGAATCTGGTGGTATCTCCGCCTCTGCTTGAAGTTCTCTTGCTGTCCTGGTGTATCCACGTTTGGAGGTCGTAAAGCAGAGCTTGACTCTTACTTAGAGGTGGTAACGAATCTGGTGGTATCTCCGCCTCTGCTTGAAGTTCTCTTGCTGTCCTGGTGTATCCACGTTTGGAGCGATAGTCGTATATGTAGAGATTAACCGTCATACTGATAGGTGGTAACGAATCTGGTGGTATCTCCGCCTCTGCTTGAAGTTCTCTTGCTGTCCTGGTGTATCCGCGTTTGGAGCGATAGTCGTAGATGCAAATGGTAAACCTGATGAATAATAAGGTGGAATGAGGCGACACAAAGCAGAACCGACAGAGGAGGAGCTTAGATCTTATCTCTTCCACGATATCGGTGTTGAAGGAGCACGACGACCTAAGATCTTATTCCCTTGTATGATATAGGGAGTGAAGAACGGCTAGCATCAGAGATGGAAGGTGTTGGATTAGAGGCTGAATTGACTGGCTGAGCTGACGCAGATATAGTGATGAGGATGTGTCTGTTACAGGATGGAAATGAGAGTAGGAGGAGAGTAGGAGTATGTCAGAGTAGACGGACGATGAAGGCTGGGAATGACAAAAAGCCGCTTGACCGTATTCTCACCTCCAAGTAGTACAGGATATACATACGGTGTACCCTTGTTTAAAATCCTGGACCAAATATCACAGTGTGCGGTATTATACATATAATACAAGAATGGCAGCAGCAGGAAGGTTCATTGGGCACTGAGAGATCGTGCTCGACCATCTTCTCAATTACAGGTAGTACAGTAGTTGGGAACAATGCGCATCTAGTCGATATTCCGGTCGACCGAACAGTGTGGCGGAGGTACGTTTGTAGGTGTATCTCTCTGATCCAGATGAAGCAAAGCATGATCGAGTAGGGGGAGCAATCTGATTCAGAGCGTCATTTCTCTGATCACAGTAGGCTACTTTTATGACCGGTGTAGGGGTATCATTATGACATGATGGGTAGTTTTGCGACACCTGTAGGTGTAGACGTCTGATCATGCCAGGACCACTCTGCTAGCTGTGCTGACACCGCAAACCATCATCCTCTCCAGCTACGCTTTCTTTTCACGCACTCTCCATGGAGCCCAATGCTTCTGAACCCTCTGAAAAGCCCCCAATAACAATCAAAAATTTCGGCAACTACGCTCTCAGTGTACCGCCTGGTTGGGATAACGGAATGTCCTATGCCTCTCAGCTCACTGCTCGAATGGCATGGCATCGATACGGATTCTCCACACGACCACCACGTCAACAAGACCGTATCATCAAAGAGACTGTGAATGTGTGCGCCTCTCAGGAGCCGGAAATATCTTTTTATTACCACCAAAAAGTAAGGGAGCCTACCGCGTACTAGAAAAATTCTCACTCGTTGTTCCAGCGGCTCCGGGAATGGTTCAGTTATTGGACAAATAAGCGATACGGAAATGGCTTGAAACCGAAATACCGATGTCTCAGTCGTTCCAGAGTTACCGCGGTCCTCTACCGCGATCTAGTTTATGCGCGTCTCGCAAGGAAAGCGGCAGACTTGATTCCTGGCTCTAGGATCTGGTTGGGAAAATACCAACGTGCCGTTCGACGAATATACAAGCAATTGAGCGATCGTAGGCGTGCTCAGGTCAAGAGGGTGAAGTACGCGTGGTCGCACTTGGGTCCTGGACTTTACTTGAGCGGGTACGTGGATCTCAGCCATTCTCTCTTCACTCAAAGCTCAAAAACATCTAAGAACCAGCCCAATATGTGCCAGCAAGCAGTTGGCCGCTTTTTGCAACGAGCTATTCCAGCGGACTGGAATCGTCGTCGGCCCAGTGTTTGCGTCCTATAAGTTGGAAAAAGGAGACATTCGTACGATGTGGTATGGTCTCTCTAACAGCGCTTTGACTTTTTCCAGGGACTTATGGATGCCTTAGCTTCGACGGATCATCACATCTCTCTCCGTTGGAGGTGGAAGAGCCATGGAGGAAGATGAACCCACAGTGGAAGGAGATGAAAGGGTACAATATTTTGTTCAGCATGGACCAGTACTACAGGAGGATTACCGGTACATTCTTCGTGTTTTTTTCCCCTTCCATTTTTGAACGAATTACTTTGTCCAAGGTTATACCCCTCCGAACGAGGAACCTCTCCCCCCTCTTCCACCCAAGATTACAGCAGATATCAAAGTTGTGAACGGTCGTCTGCAGCTGCCAGATATTCCAGGAGAGCGATTTGCAGTTCGCGAGATCCAGGAAATGGTCCGCTATACGTTCGGGCTGGCATACGGTAATGTTCACTTCTTTCACCTCTGAACAGTGTATTGAACGTATCTATCCATGTAGGACGAGCAAGGGGCCTAGATGTTTCCGTGCGTGTACCCTGGAAGCACATCCTCAAATCTGTAGAATCCTATCTGGACAAGCGGTACCTTCCCGACGAGCCGTCCTTCAAATTGGACAACCCTAACAACATGAGCGTGGACGACAAACGATTGGCCTGGGACAAGTTCCTCCATCTGCAACGCCATGGACAAGACCCCATTTTATTCCACGCGTTCGTCGCTGGTGGAAATCCAGTACCCGCCGCCAACTATGTAGCAGCCGAGGGCTTGGACCAGGTTCCACCTCTCATCCGTGCTGCACAGATGCAGCGACTGAGAAGGAAGAAGGCAGTCGCACACGGCATCCAGGGCCCTCCCCCCCCTATCCCATCTGTAAAAGCGTCCACAGTAAATATCCCCTCCGATGCGGAGGTACTCTTTCGACCATTCGAAGAGTTGCCGGACGCAGAGGAGTTGAATGGTGTCAAGAGCGACCCCGATGATTTCCACCCCTCAGATCCCGAACTTCCCATGAACAAATTCGGAGAGGGAACCCAATCTTCCAGCTCAGACGACCCTTCAGACGACTCTATCCCATGCGACCCTCCCAGAAAGCGAAAACCAAAAACCAACCCTCGCAAAAAAACCAAGCAGCGACGACTAGCCAACGCCGAGTCCTCTCCAGATGACGACGCCTCCGATGACTCGTCTCCACCAGAGGACACAGGCTCTGATGATTCAGGTGTTCCTCTCGACCCCGAGGGAGCAGCATATGCGGCACGTCTCCAGAGCTCCCTGCGTCTTGAGTTGGGTGAGGAGTCTGGCAAAGAAGGGAAGGAAAAACAGTGTCACCGTCACAAAGCGGTCAAATTCTCTCCCACCCTTGTCTCGCAAGAAGATGAAGACCCTACCATGATGGAAGACTCTCTTATTAATGGGAGGCCGATTCAGCTTATCACGATGGAGGATGAGGAGCAGAAGGATGTGAAGCACAGCGATTCAGAGAAGGCTCAGGAAAAACCGAAACAAAGCTCACAGAAGAAGACGAAATCGAAGGTTAGGGGGCTAAGTTCATTTTATTTCACTCGTGAACCATCTCTCAATCTATTTCTCATATTTTTTCGCAATACAGGAGGCAGAAGAACAGAAGGCTCAAGCAGACGGCAACTCAAGAAAGGCTCCAGAACGACCGAAGCCACGACCTAGGAAAAAGAAGGAGCTAACTTCAGGCCTAGAACAAGTATGCGCTCCTTGTCGTCCTCCTCTTGGTTAACTGCCTCTTATTCTTTTCCAGATTACAAACTCACGTCCTCCAATTCCACCACCTTCTAGGCCAAAGCCACGCCCAGCCAAAAAGTTGCCGTTAAAGGTATTGCTTCTCTTGTCCGATGCATAAAAAACTCTGAATTATAATTTTATTGTGCGGGAAAGAAGACTACGACGTCTGAAAGCGATGCCGATGACGAACAGGATGAAAATGCATCAGATCGTGGCAACTTTGATCATCCTGATTCGGACTTGGATGAAGAAGTTGACGCGCCGGCGGCCACGGTACGTCAGCATTGCACGAAAAATTTCATTTGATCTCAAAATTATATTTTTCATTTCACAGAAGTTCAACAGTAAAGATGTAATGAAAATTAAACCCCCCAAAGTGAGTTGCCGCTCTGCTCGGTTTTATCAGTGCCGCTGACGGCAACTCGCAACAGAAGAAATCAAATTCCTCAGGGAAGGAAGCCAGTCGTCAGGGTACCAAGACTCCTCATCCAGAATCTACCCCACTTCTGCCGAAGAAAGGTAAGAAGGAGCCCAAGGTTAAGGAGGAGAATCAAGGGGGTACCCGTCCATCTACAGCCCCATTACGGCCGAAGAAAGGTAAGGGGGAGATCAAGGTCAAAGAGGAGGATCGGGAGGGTACACGTTCATCCACAGCTCCACTTAGTACCAGAGTTTCAAGAAGTGGTCGCACCATACGACCACCTTCCAAATTCGACGATTGAATCTCTATTAATTAGAAAATAGCTCATGTAATTTGAATTAGACAAATGGTCCCTTGCGCTTTAACTTGCTCTGATCTATCACATCGCACCATCACATATATGAAATTACTATATTTGTCCTATCTAAGTGGAGTGAATTACGGTACTACGGAAGAGTATCCACATCTGACTTTAGGAATTCCAAGTCATGCTTGTGGAGAGGAACACCGGTTCCACTGCGCCAAATAGATGGTCCCGGTATAGGGACATTAAGCTTTCGGAAGGTCATGCTCTTCCAGAACAAAACCAAAGCCGCTCTTTCGATTTCTGCAGCAGAAACCCCATGGGCCAGTAGCCGTCCAGATGCCAACACCATCGCTGGCATTTCATAGGAAAAGCGAAATCCTAAGGCCGGGAACTCGAACACAAGACCGGGATCTGTGTGACCATCGGGTGTGATGTTCATCATAACATCATAAGTCGTAAATGGTGTTCCCGGGTCGAGATGGGGTGCACCTGCCACGCTTTCTCTGTCAACCAACGGTCCAGCTGCTCGATTGGTGATGACAGCGAGGTAATGTGCGGTTGACGGCCAGATTCTCAGGAGATGATCGACATCCTGAGGGTTCTTGTGCTCGAGGAAGAGTTGTTCACGGAGGATGTGAGCGGCAAGTAAGTTAGCGTCGAACTGCTTCGGATGGGTCACTGCGAGCATGGCATCTGTCATAATCATGAGGTTGCGGAGCTGCCCCACAGCGGCGGCGACCTGGTCTCGCTCATGAGTACTTCCGCGACTCATCGTAAAAGGATGATGAATAGCCTATTTTTTTCCACATCAGACAGATCCAGGCAACTCCGATTGAAGAGAAATTTACCGTTCTCCCTTGTCCCAGCATGGCAGGAGAGATGTTCAGGGAACCCCCTCCGAACTCTGAGCAGTCTTCCTCATTCTTGAAGCTCTCCTTACTACTTCTCCAGCTTGAGCTATTGACGATGACAGACTTTTGCAGCGGTGAGCGGAGGGACGCTATTGCGGCTCGGATCTCCGCCTGATCGGCAACTTCATCAGTCACCAGATTCGAATTACACGATCGTGCGGCAACTCACCAGAAGACCAGGAACAAACGGGTCTTCGATACACCATGCGAGAATCTGGGAATTGCAATCGACAATAGTGAAACATCCCTTCACGGTTTTGCTGCTCCAAGGACTGCGCACATGGGATAGGAAATTCCGTGGACTTGGGTGCTTGAAGTTGACCGCTTGATCGACGGGAACTATGTACGGTGCTTGGGTCATTGTCAATCTCCTGACTCAAAGCGGTTTTGCTCACTGATATTATAAAATGCTTCTCGCAATTGGTGCAGTCCCCAGATGAAGCTCTCCCACAGTAGGGGAGATTCATCTCGGGCCCAGCTATGCAAGCTGTGGTCCAAGCACTGTTTCAGAGCGGATTTCACACCAGTGTCATCCGGCCGCTCTACCGACTCTTTCATTAGTTGAAAGGTTGTCGCCATGTGTTGCCCAGCCTTTTCGACAAGAAAGAGTTGCCGCTTGAGGTGTCCAATCACCTCCGACTTTCCAGTGTCTGAGTAGAATGCGTACGCTGCAGGGTCAGGAGTTTCAAGATTCCTTGAGCGAGTAGACTGAGTGCCAGAGAAAGTATCCGTGTCCTGTGGCACGGTGGGTGAGGGCGACATGAGTGAGAAGCAAGGTGGAAAATAAACAGTGAGAGCCGCGTCTCTCCGAGTCGAAGGAATTTGGCTTTTAATATATCAATTGATGGGGTACGAACAGATTATCAAAGTCTAAACACTATCAAAGGCGCTAACCGGCTTCCCAAACACCTTTGCAAATCGTTCCTTAGCGGTTTGCTCCATGCTGCGCCACATTTTGCGCTGCATGCACGCATACTCGTGATACCCTGGTTTATCGGCAGTGCTTGGGTGCTCACGAAGTTTTCCCCATTCATCACGGCGCATGCGAAAGAAAGATGGGACGAGCCTAGCCTCCATTTCCAACAACTCAATTTCTTCATTCCACCGGGCTAGCCTTGCCTTCGTCTGAAGGTAAGTTACTCTGTCAACTGAGGCGAAATTATTTTGTGCAAAAGTAATATCGGAGAAAGCGCCTACTCACATTCCTTACGCCAGAGTGGCCGCTCTTCGGTCTCCAACGCAGTCTCCGTCGCACCCCAAAACCATGCTGTTCCCTGCTTGTCAATTTTACCCTTCTGTACCGCTTTCCGATTATGATTGCTCATCATATATGTATTAGCTTTGAGATCAGAATGAATGAGTGGTCTGAAGCGTTCTGTGATCCGCTTGTCCTCTGTCCCAATCAGTTGAATGAGGGCCGCCCTACAGCGATTATACATCTTCTCCACAGTCTTCATCTGAATGGTAAGATTCTGGATGTATCCCAGAGCGCGTGTGTTATGGTCTTGAGTATGCGATACACGCAAACCAGAGTGCTTGTCGGCGTAGCCAACAGACTTCCTACCGATGAGGCTCTTTAACTGCTCAAGGAGATCTGATAACTTTCCTTCTCGAAGTTGTATCTCCAAACTCCGTAGTCGATCATAGTTAGGATGAGATTTCCATGCCTCATTTGACTCCAGAGAGGATGGTAGTCGAAGAGCATCTCTCACCTCTGTCTTGGTAGCCAGAACATCCTGTGAGCCGGATATGCCTTCGGTCTCATCCACAAATCGCCCGAACACGGCCTTGAACTCGCCGTTTGTAAGCATTGACTCCAGCCCAAAGTTCTCTTGACCACTGGGCATGTCCACCTGGTAGTCTCCAAGCCATTCCTCCTCAGGATCCGATTCGTATCCATCGTCTTCGTCAACGAATCTCTTGACCTTGTTGACATTCTGGGGGGCTTCTACCTTGATGGGTATTGCCTTGGCATCAGTTCCAACCAGCTGAGATAACGCCTCATTGCATCTGTCCAGATCTAGGAGGAGGTCACTCTTGGTATGCTCCATAGCATTGGCTTGTTGTGCAGTCAGCAATTTGCCAGATCGGCGGAGGATGAATTGAAATTTCACGCTGAGTGCCCACTTTAGTATCGATAGTAGCGGTAAAATGTCCACTCACATGCGATCCTCAAGGTCGAACGCATCTGAAAAGACCTTGAGAGTAGAGCTTTGTCCAGGATCGCTACGCAGGATCTTCGTCTCCATAGCTAATTTACCCATCCCTAGGAAAGCAAATCAGTATTATAATTTCAAGTTATCAATCAGAGCTGTATCGTGCCAATACAGAGTAGCCGTGGTGCGCATACTTAGAGTAGCCGTGGTACGCATACTTAGAGTAGCCGTGATACGCTTACTCAGAGTAGCCGTCGATTGCATGTTCCATATAAATTGAAAGACGTACTCTTTAAACCGCTGATCTGATATAACCTCATTGCCCTCTTTGCATTCTTCGGAGATGCAAGTCGCTCTCTCTGAGCGGTCCGCTCGACCCTATCGAATTGCTTTATCGTCGTCTTATCCAATGAATTGCAAAACGCTCTGAATTCCTCAACCACAGAATCTCTTTCTTCAATTGCGCGTCTGTATGACTTCGCTATGTGGATATCTAGAAAAGATGATAAATAACGAACAGTCCCACCAGTAAACAAAGTTACACACGAATGGTGAACATTTTCTTCTGATTGTTGTCTGACATTTGACTATCAATTCGTTCCGCTCGATGAGCTGGCGAAGATTCTTGATTACTTGGTCCTAACTCGTTGAGACTAGGCCAAAGAGTTTCAATGATCTCACCTCCCTCATTTCCCGTGTTTGGAATAAACGTAGGAGAGAAAGCAGCATAGCAGTCGTTGGTATGTGCATGAACGTGCATGTTACCAATTGCATACAAGATCTGTGAGCCCTCTGGGAATCCGTAAAGAAGAGAGCTATGATCTTGCATGCGTTTAGCGTGATTGACGGAATACTGGCAATTGATATCGTAGATCATAATATAGTTGCCGTCCTTCACGTTTGTGTAGTGAAGAGCTCGATCTATAGAGAAATCTGTGGACGCTTGGCTATCATAATTTTGTATCAGCAATGGAACAATCTATCTGAGAAGACTAACCTTTCTCCTCTGGGATAATCAACAACAGAGCAAGGATAGAAGCACGCGTGTCTAGAGCATGCCGTGGCTCCGATACCATTGGTAGCAAACTGGGCCCTCGGCGCATTGGCTTTCAACCATGCAGAGTGTGAGTGACATGTAGATGCCTAGAACAATACCAATGAGAAGCATAAATAACTGGTACCGAGTAAAGACATAGATAATACTGAGCGTGAACCCATACCTTTTGCGGCGTAGCGACTTTTGCGCGTTCAGCAAGATGCTTCTTGTACGCCGTGTCAGGGACATTTGGTGTCGGTAGCGGCTGAGTGTATGCTAGTCCGTTGCTTATCGGAATATCCTTCGCCTTTGAGGCGCTCACACTGTGCCGCTGTTTGAAGTTCCCGTCATGTATAAGCTTCACTGAGAGCTTGCCTCTGAAATATCGTTGAACGTAGAGCGAGGGGAATCAATGATAGTAACTCACGGATCTTTGCGTAGTAAGCTAGAGTCCGGTGGAATGTTCTTCCCAACCTGAGGACAAGCTGGGCAGAACCACGCTAGTGAACCCAAAGGCGGGTCCATGATACGTTGGTGAGCTAGACCATGTGTAGCAAGTTTGCGCATGAGATCATAGCATCTATGCAACCTGTGGAGTTCCCGTCGAAGATCCTATGCACAATAAGAACCATGGGACGGACAACCTCTCTAACGCGTACCTCTACTTCATGTGGAGCAAGTGGCTTTGTTATTCGACGAAGCTTTGCTGAGAACTTGTTGGTGGCAATGTGACACTCTACACTCTCTAGGTGGTACGCCTCCAAAACCTTGAACGTAAAGACCGTCCGTACATGCTTGAAGGACGCGGGGAACCATCCTACAGAGAATACTTGCACATGATGGTCTTCTGCGCTGGAGCAACTGCAAAAATGAACATTAACATGATGTCGGCCGGATGTACAGACGACGCGGAGCCTTTTGGGTTGAGTATCAGTCCCACCGAGCCCAGGACATGAGGCGCCACCGTGCCCAAGATACACAATGAGCCCAGTTTCAATGAGCTCCGAGTCTTCCCAGCAGCCATCCTTCTGCTCCCATCTTTGAACTCGGTGAATTGGATTGATGGCGTGAGATTTCGCGCAGCACGCGGTACACAGATGCGGTGATCCAAAGCATTCCGTGCACTTCCACATCTCACCCGGATCGGTAACTCCACAAACCGAACATGAGCTTGGCCTGCGGTATGATGATATCATAAGGTCAACGTAAAGTTGTTTATGGTCGAGCCACTCTTCTAGATAGTCCGCCTGAGTCTACGGAATTGGGTTAGTAACAAGTAGGGTATTCACAGTCACCGGCCTCACTCTATGAAGATAGGCTGGTGACTCGACGGGTAATTCTTCAAAAGTTTGCGGCAACAAGTTTTCAAAGCGCTCAAAGTCAGTGGAATCAACAGGAGGAATGTTATCGTTCTGGGAGGTGGATGAATTATCCTTGGGCGGTAAAGCATCAAGGTGATTGCGTTTAGTGGGAAAAGGGGAGGGTAGTGGTTGCGTGACAGGGATCTGGCGATATCGTCCTCTAGAATCCGGTTCATCTGAGAATGTGAATAGTTGTGGATGGCGAGCTGTCGGCTGAAGGTATACTGCCCGTCGAGTAAAATGTCTCTGAGACATTGAGGTCAAAAGGCAAAGGTAAATGTAAATTGGTTTATAAAGCTGAAATTTTAATCAAAGCTTACGGTGATAACCCTGATGGCTTATCGATAAAATTGATATGACCGGGAGGATGGGACCGGTTTACCGCTAGTGTAATTCCATCGAGACGATGGATATGAGTGGCCGTAAATGGCCACTCAGATTTCTGTAGAAGTACACCATACCATGCGGAATGGACATATAATACCATGTAATTACATCATTATGAAATAACTAGGCCGTGAGAGTAGCCGTGCAGCAACTGTTCTGTGAACACGATGGATTACACTAGAACATGGGACATGGAACTGGAGTAGCCGTGATGAGTACCCGTCCACGGCAACTCTTCTGGCTTGAAAATAGGTACATTGTGGCGTGTGAGAGATAGAACAGTAACAGTGTAAGTACACTTAGTCGTGGTAAGCGGCAGCTCCTAGTAGCCGGACAGCAACCCCTCTGCTCTCTAGGTGTACTTCCACCAGGACGTGCGAGACGGCGGCAAAGTAACCATGATGAGTACCCGTGCACGGCAACTCTTCAAGCTTAAGATTGTTTACATTATGGTGTGGTAGATGGGGCAGTGTGTGAGTGTAAGTCCATTTACCCGTGATGAACCTGGCCTCAGAGTCCCCGGACGGCAACTGTTCTGTGAACCCGATGGATTACACTAGAACATGGGACATGGAACTAGAGTAGCCGTGATGGGTACCCGTGTAGGGCGACTCTGTAAGCTTAAGATTAATTACATTGAGCCGTGGGAGATAGCTCGGTAACTTTGGTGTAATTCCATTCGCCCGTAGTGAACCCATACTGAGAGTACCCGGACGGCAACTCTTCCACACCCCGGGTGTACTCCACCGGCACGTAGTAGACGGATCCGGTAACTATTATTCTATTACATTACACTGATACGTACTACAGGTGGTCAGAGATAAGTCCACCAGACCGTGACATACGTGAACGGCTACTGCCAGGGCTATCTGAGGAGCCTCGTTTGCCACATTCGTCTTGCCTGATCCTGCTTGCCGCCTTCGCCGTTTATTAGCCTCTCCTGGGGTCTCACGAGTACGAAGAGAAGCCGTTTCTTGCTTGAATTTGCGTAGAAGCGTACCGACCTCCGTTGTTGTCCGATCAAGACCGGAAAGAAGGGACTCCGTCTGAAGACGAAGTTTTCCCAGTACATGCCACTCAGCCATTGTGTACAGAAGGGAGTCCAGCAGTGGTGATAGATCCTTAGAGACAAGGCCCTTGATTACTGGAACTATGCACTAAGGGAGAAAGTATAAGAAATCAGTCATTTTCTTGAAGCCAACCAGACGAATCTACAATCTCTGAGACTCACTTGAAGAATATCCTCAAAGTTGTACGCCGCAAGATGTTTCATCTCAGAGATATTACTTGAAAATCGTCGAATTTTATTGAGACCATAAGCAGGTACCAGTCGAAATCTATATGATACCAAAAGATTCTGAGTTAGGTTTGGCGTGCGTCAGGATATGAGTCACGAATATCGTACCGTTTATCAAAGGTTGAAACCGTGAGATTCCCGTTGGGCATTGCGTATAAGACCCGTATAATGTGGGTCAGTACTGACTTCCACGTACCAATCTCAAACTCATGCATGAAGTCTGGCAGAAACAGATCATACAAACGAATCCGTGCTCCGAGGCGCTTCTCGAATGCATTCTATAAGGGGAGCTTCGGGTCAGAATCCAGAGCAATAGCTAGTCTCCTAAGCAAGCAATGAGCGAGCACATACTATGGTTGGAACCAAGGACCCCGGCTTGAGAAGATCCTCCACCTTCTTAGAAGAAATCGGTGCACCACCTTCATAGATTGCCTTACGTGCTGAGGTTATAATCTTATCATCGTACTTGCGAGCCTTGGTGATGCGTCGTCTTTGATCATAGACTTGGCCCATCTTCTCGAACATTCCCTTGGGTGTGGTGCACCGAGTACAGGCACAGTTTCCACAGTTCCGTATTGTTGATAAAAGTACCCTAAAAGGTGTTTTAACCGAGGTTAGCTCTGTAGCCAAGAGACAGGGTTCGGAGTCAGGTTCACGTACTTCTCGGGATAGTCGGCTGAGTAAGTAAAAATCCTTGGATATATTCGGCGTCGTATTCCATCCGAACACTGCAGTATAAGCCCGAAGTCCCACGCATGTAAGAACTCATCATCTAGGAGAAACTCCCAGGCTGCGTGCATGAGCTCTCGACGACAGTGTGTGAGTATATCAGCTTTCTGGGTCCGCCACTTGGTATGGAATGACGTGATCTGGTCTTGAATGTGATCCTCAAGCTATATAGAAGCGTAGATATTGTTAGTGTGCCGTATGACCTTGTTGAGATCAATCACACATACCGAAGGAAAATATGCAACGTGCTGGCATGCTCCATATTTTGGGTTTGATCTGAAGTACTTGCTGAGATTCCCCGGAAACGCATATAGGGGCCATAGTTTTGCATGGCCGAAATTTGTGAGATGTGTAGAGTCGGACCAAAGCATAAGTCCCAGAGCGACCCTCTCAAGGTTGTAGTCGGGGTGCAAGGGTGATAAATCAGGGGGCATCAGGAGGGTTTGGATCTTCTTGTGTTCCTCAATCCATGCATTCGAGTTATACAGCTCACTGTAGAGCCGTGATGCTGTTTCAACTGGGGGATGTGAGGCATTGTTTTCAGAAGCTGAAACTTGGTAGAGTTTGAATGGGGAGAGGTGATAGTGTGGTGCGAGGGGGTGTGTGATCATCTCTTTGATGACATCGACGAGTTTCTTGTAAAAAAGTCCTGGGATCGAGATTTCAAGGGGGGCAATGCTGCTATCACCAGAGGGAACCATAATTCGAACAGCAGTTTCTTCTAAGCCCTCGACTAAGATTCGGTTACTGCCGTCGTCTTTGTCTGAGTTCTGGTTGTCCAAACATGCATGAGCTGACTTTGAGCTATATGATCTTGCGTCGTCCAAGTTGAAATCGCTGCTCTGAAATACGGTCTTCACAAATCTGTCCACCTCCATGTTGGTTTTTGTTACTGAGCCGGTTTGGTGCCAGTGATTGATCCTGAAGGTTGTTGCATTAGGAAATGGCCAATAGAACGGACGAGGAGGAGGTAGGGATAACGATGGTGTCTTTGAGCCAACTGCGTCGAGAATGGGCTGTGGTATACAAGGGCGATTGGATAAGTCGTGGATGGTGAGAGCTGCCTCAGGATCGTATGACAGTTTTTGTTGATAAACACGATAGAGAGACAGTGTGTTCAAGGTGGGGTTGCCAGATCGATGAGCTTCTCCAACGATGCGCTCAATGTTTTCTGATGATTCCAAGCCAGTAATCTCAATAATCTGTGATACTGGGTCAGGTAAAGGATCATGAGCCCTGATTGGAAGACGAATTGGAGTGGGTGATGTTGATGTGGATGAGGTTTGACCATGCGGCCCAAGCCTGTTCGGAGTCGAAGCAGCCAGCTGGTTTGGTGGTGAGGTGCCTTGCCAGATCTCTGGGGGCTCCTGATAAGCCGAGGAGCTAGCAGTGAGCAGAAGATCTTCAGTGTGCTGGTATAGTCCCAGAAGAATGAGCTTGCGGACTGGGATCTAGGTGCATATTCGTACCATAAGACCCAAAGCAGGCCGACATGTTCTCCTGGCCCCAAGTCTGACGTTCTCTAGCTGCGCACTTGTACAGACCACCGAACATGACGGGCCTGACATGTTAACCACAGTCTTGGCTATGGCTGAGCGCCGTGCCTGTCGCTCGGCCTGCATCTTGGCCTGCCAGGCCTTATACCCATCGCAGCGTTGTTGGTGTTGCAGCAGGTTTCCTTCCTTTGCAAAAGTTTTCCGGCAATGAAGGCACTGGAGGCCCATAGAGTCTTGGAGGTGTGGGGGTAATAAGTTTATTGCAAGAGTATAGAGTACAGAGATGTGCAGACTGAGCAAGGCTAAACACCTGCACAGGCGAGGAGGGCTCAGTGGGAAGAGCGAAGAGAGGAAAGGGTGCTTGCCATCACAACTCACTGAGCGAACCGAGCACAGGCCCCTGGGCCGTCAACTCCGGCCGGGTTTAGTACATCAATCTTCCCACCCCGAAGGCCCACTTGAGCAGACGATATCTCAGCTCATAGCATTTTTTAAGCTCTGGATGGAGGGGATCTTCATCTTTGGATATATATCTACAATTTCCTCTGTGCATGTTTGCTATTACCTGTGCAGCTAACTGCACTCTTGAGACCACAATGATGATGCCTCTGGCGTGGTGGATCTATACGCGGATCATAATCAAGTTACTTGTCGGTGTGACTGGTGTGACAACCTAACTAGTCTCTCGCTATCGACCTCGTTAACCTCCATTTTATACAGTCTCGAATGCATCTATTGTCATCTACACCTCTCCAGCTGCTCAGTCCGATTCCAGATAATCAGGAAGCTGACCATGTCCCAATCCATTGTTATCGCAGTCCTCGAAATACTCCAGCACTGACTCGCGATCTACTCTCCTTCTATGGGCCCTTACTCCTCCCTCTATGCAAGCAGCTATCGTATCATCGGTTGGAAGAGTCTCCTTGCAAGATAACATCGATGGTGGCTCGCTTGCTGCACGTCTATAAGCCTTGGATAATGTCGGACTTCAGTCACACTGGATAGCCAAAAGCAAACACCAATGTGTACCTTGATCTTCACAGGAGCCGGAGCATATTCCCCAAACTCTAGCCGAAAAGGTTTTTCGCCCCTCGCCCATCTTTGATGCAGCTGTCCGTACTTGGAAAGACGAGGGAGCTTGGCTTTGAGGTAACCAAACTGGGATGGAAACTGAACTTCACGGCCAAGGATCAGTCCTAGATCTGTTGGTTCGGTTGATCTACGCGGCGAAGGGGGGTATGGTTTGCGAGGGGTTGCATGAGAAAGGCGGCGTGCTCTTGTGCTGGATAGAGATGCAGGCATCTTTTTTGAATGGTGCAGATGGCGTAGGCAAGACAGCGCCGGTCATCGTCTTATATTCTACTCAGTAATGCATCTTTCTTTTTTGACCATTCCTCGCAATAACTAACCAGGAACATTGCTCTCTTGCTTGGTGTATGCTAGTTTCAGCCACTGTCCTGTCATACATCATGCCAGGCTTTAAAGCCTTATGACGGGAGACTAAAAAATTCACGAACGCTTTCTCTTCTTTCCCTTCCACCCCACTAGTCTTTTCGTGCTCATGCCCACTCCAGCCGTTCAGTCTCCAGCATCTGGGTCCCCTCAGGCAAGCGACAGCGAATCCGACAATGCAGCTTTATATGCCACGATTCGAGGGCTCAAGAGGAAGGTTGACAAACTCACTGACGAGCTCAACGCCGCTCGAGAGCAGAAACGAGTAATGGATTGTGAAGCGTGAGTCTTTGCTTAGCCAATTCAACCATGCTTGTTGAAGGACACTGAGCTTACCACTTTGTGCTGGTTCTTCCAGGAAGGAGCAGAAGGACTTCGGTCGTCTGTATCCATTGTGCATTACGATGTTTGCCAGTGTTCGAACACTTGTAGAGGAACATGACCGGCGCTTGATGGATGACCCCCCCAGCGACTCTGACGAGTCAACGGAACACGATGTCTTAAGGTCTGTAGTAACCTTTCCACACTACGCTGTCTACTCATATTCCTTTCTGTTTCTGTAGCCAGGAACGTCATCATCGAGCCTTCAAACGGCTATTACTCCATGGACCAAACTTCAGGTCAATGCTAGACAGTGACGCCGGAGTATCCACAAAGTTCTGTTCGAATGTGAGTTCACTCTGCCCAGTTCTATATCCTACACCCGCCGCCTCCATTCAACTGGATGCCCCCCTTCGTTCTCTTCTCTGTCAGGTTCTGAAGGGCGCTCGAGCTGTACGTGGCGATACCATTGGGCTGTTGAAGGAGAAGGTTGCCACCTGGCTCAACCAGATCTCAGAGGGCACAAGCGGGAGTTCAGCTGCGCTATTCATCGATCCAGAGAGCCGCCAGAAGCGAGGTCTGTCTCACTTATTGACAGGACAGTTGCTCTGTTCTGTGTCGCTGGACTGGGAATGTGAAAGGTGAGTTTTCCTCTGTTCACCCTCTCAAGTTGTTTCGTTTCTGATCTCGGCTGACCGCTATAGTACGAGGGAAGCTATTGTCAACGTCGACCCCGACCATTATTTTGCCTGTAACCTTTTTCTCCGGTGTTTCTATCCCGACTTCAAAGGCAACAAAGACGACTTTGAAACTGGTCTGTTCTCTCCGCGGTCTGTTTTGTTGAAGAAGGTATGTAACATTATCGGTCTTCATATGTTTGTATCGGATGGATACTGATAGCTTGTCACCTCTCTCGTTTCTCACAGGCGGTACAGGTGGTTTACACGTCTCCATCGTCCGCGGAAAGTAGCGACGGCTCCAAATCCAGCAAGGTCACCAAAACAAACAAAGTGGGACAACTGAATCTTGAGCACAACCTGCAGGGCCACCACCTGGCCTATGTGTTTGTTCTGGTGAGTTGTCTGTGATCTGCTCCTTTACATGCTGTCGCGAGTGCTAGAGCAGACACTATCCCAGATGACAGAAGATTAGATTCAAGAGCGACTAGAGATTACATGGAACACACCTATCCCAGATGACAGAAGAGGTCAAGATGGGAAAGGTGTACATGGTGATCTACTGATGGTTTATATATGAAAGGAAATCGACCGTGGGAAATGATGACCAATGCTGTAGAAAGATAAAAGAACAATAGGAGTGACGCAGCCTCGTGTGGAAGGGAAATGATGAGAAGTAAACAAAGACAAATAAGCAGCCACATGTTTATAGAAAGAGGAAAGAAAGAAAGAAAGAAAGAAAGACAGCGTATGAGGGACTACTTCACGACAATTACCCCCCTCCTAAGACTCATCGTCCTCGATGACCTATCCCTCTGACCCCTCCTTCAAACCCTGCTAATGTGGTCCATTTCTATGGAGGTGGGCGATACTGGTCGCACGAAGGTGAGGGGAAGACGCCCTGCGGTCTGATTTGAGGGGATGTATGCGCGTGGTGGGGCACGCAGGCGTGGCGCCGAGTAGCTTGGGCGCTCTACTCGAAAGGGGATCTTGGTGCGGAATCGCCTGTCTATGATAGGCTGAATGTGCGGCCTCCAGAGGGCGAAGTAAATGATGGAGAGAGGGAGGAGTGCGATGCAGGCTGTGACGAGGCCCTGGACCATGGCGACGAGGTTAAACATTTTTTTGTAAGGAGAGAGCGCTTGTCAAATTTGGGAGAAAGAGGAAGAATGAAAGGAATAAAAGAGGCGCAGCCTTTTTTAAGAAATTTCTAGGCCCATCCGCCGGTTTGTTCCGGTGGTCCATTATTTGCGGTTCCGCGGACTCCTCCTCCGCTTGGGCTTCTCCGGTGCCCTAACCGCATTGGGGAATCGCCAGTGGAATTCCTCAACGAGTGCTGGGGCCTCCACGTCCGTCGCCTTTTGCCATCCCTCCGCTTCCGCTCCAAAGCCCTTCCACCGCAGCCAGTACTGTAATTTCCCGTAGTGCAGCCTACTGTCGGTAATCTCCTCCACTTCCCATTCTGGTGCTCCGGTGTCATCCTCCTCGTCCAATTCCACAGGTTCTGGCTCCGGAGGTCGCTCTCCGTTGACTTCGCTCCCTTTCCAAGGGAAGAGTTTGTCGATGTAGAAAGTGTTGTGGATGCGATTCATGGAGTCTGGGAGTTGCAGGACGTAATCGAGATCCCCAACCTTCTTTTCGATGCGGTAGGGACCTAGGAACGTCGGTGACAGTTTGCGAGTTGGTACCTGTATCTGTATGTCTTTACTATCCAGGTAAACAAACTCCCCTACTTTGAACGAGTGGGCCGCCTTCTTCCCCTTCTCAAACTGGGCCTTCATCTTCCGTTTGGTCTCCTCCAAGCCACTGGTCACGTCCTTGCGGACTTCTTCCATGATCCTGACCCGTTCATCCACATCAGCTATACCTGTCCTCGTGCCGATAGGGATATTGAAGTGAGGCTGGTACCCATAAACCACCTCAAAGGGGCTCATCCCATGAGCAGAGGCAACACGAGAGTTGATGACGAATTCTGCCAGAGGTAAATGCTGGGCCCAGTCCGTCTGGCGACGAGAGACGTAGAGGCGTAAGTACTTTTCCACCTCCTGGTTGGCTCGCTCGGTCTGTCCGTTCGCCTGGGGGTGGAAGCCGGATGTCATGTTAGAACGAATGTGGAGACGAGCGAGCAGACTTTGCATCAATTCTGCTGAGAACTGGGGCCCTCTGTCAGAGACAAACCAAGCGGGTAGACCATGGAGTCTGAAGATCTCCTTATAGTAAAGGTCAGCTAGCCCGTCTGCGTCCACAGTAGTTGTACAGGGAATGGCGTGGATCATCTTGCTGTAGAGATCGACACAGACCAGGACTGCGTCAAAGCCATTCGACGGAGGGAGCTGAGTAATGAGGTCCACCCCAACGTCTTCCCAGAGCCGGGTTGGGACATTGAGCGGGGTTAGAACGGCGCGTGGATGACGGTGGTGCTTTTTACGAGCACAGGTATCACAGCCTTGGACGTACTTTTCGACGAAAGCACGCATCCCTGGCCACCAGTAGTGCGAACTGACCAAGCTGTATGTACTATGGATACCTCCATGGCCAGCTGTGGGGCTATCATGACATTGCTCTAGAACCGTACGCCGTAAGTTGTCTCCAGGGGGAACATAGACTCGACCTTTGTGGTAGACCAGGCCATTGTCTTCTGCCCATTCCGGCAGTCCAGAGGCTAGACGGTTGAGTCCTTCCTTTTGGAGCTTCCTCAGCCCTTCCAGTACTTCTGCCTCGTCTTTGGATGCTGTTCGTATCCTGTCCTCAAGCTCGTTAACCGGTGGTGTACTAAGGATGTTGGCTGCGATTAGAGCGAAATGACTTGGCTGGAGTACAACCTTCTGTTGGTTATCCTCGTGGTCCTGGACTCGGTGTTGGGGCATACGGGAGAGAGCATCAGCCAAGTTATTTGATCTGCCCGGGCGATGAACCAGACGGAAATCAAACCGAGACAGGTACAAGGCCCACCGAGCCTGTCGACGAGTGAGATCCTGAGCCTTCCTCCACCATTGGAGGTTCTCGTGGTCCGTGATGATCTCAAATGGCTCGTTCGACCCTTCCAGGTACGCCCGCCAATCCTTCAGTGCCTCAATTACTGCCAGCATCTCTCTGTCATAGATCTCGTAGTTGCGCTCAGCTGGTATCATGGATGCCGAACGAAATGCAACTGGGTGCCAGTGCCCGTCCTCCAGCTTCTGCATTAGGGCCCCTCCGGTGGCGAAGCCAGATGCGTCGACCTCAATGCGGGTAGGTCTACCTGAATCCCAAAGTGTGAGTATTGGTTCGGAGATGAAGGCACGACGTAGCTCGTCAAATGCCTTCTGTTGGTCATCACCCCAGAGGAATGGAGTATCCTTCTTGGTAAGATCGTTCAGAGGACGAGCAATCTTTGCGAAACCTCGAATAAAACGCCGATAAAAGTTGGCGAACCCCAGGAACGCCCTTACGTCCCTCAGGCTCTTAGGCACCTGCCAGTCCTCTACCGCCTTCACCTTCACCAGGTCCATCCTAACTCTCCCCCTTCCTACGATCAATCCCAGGTACTCTACTTCTTCTTTTTCAAACTCGCACTTTTCTGGTCGTAAATACAGGTCATTCTCTTCTAGTCTACGTAATACTTCTTTTGTGATTTCTCTGTGTTTTTCAAGATCCATACTAAATACTAAAATATCATCCAAATATACAGCTACTTCGCCTTTCGCAATCAAATCCGCAAAGATAGAGTTCATCAGAGCCTGAAACGTAGCTGGCGAGTTGGTTAACCCAAAGAACATAACGTTCGGCTCAAAGAGCCCTCTGTTAGTTGCAAAGGCGGCCTTCCACTCGTCTCCAGCTTTAATCCGAATGTTGTTATATCCCCAACGCACGTCAAACTTGGTGAAGTACCTAGATCCCTGCAGACGGCTAATGATGTCAGCGACGAGGGGGAGTGGGTAACGGTTCTTGATTGTATACTCGTTAAGACGGCGGTAGTCCTGAACAAAACGCAACTTGCCATCCTTCTTTTTGACAAAGAAGACTGGTGACGCTATCGGAGATTTAGAGGGTTGGATGTAGCCCTTACGCAGGTTTTCATCCAGGAAGCGGTCCAGTTCCTCTTGCTCAGCCGATGACATAGGGTAAACCTTAGTGCGAATCGAATCTGGTGCCCCGGGTTCCAGATCAATTGCATGGTCCCATGGCTTATGAGCGGGCAACCGTTCCGATTCCTGTTCCGAAAATACCTTTGAAAAGTTCCGATATTGCTTTGGCACCATGTCCTCAAAGGATTTCTCCTTCTTGGACCTGTTGGCGGCTTCGGCTAGCTGCTGTGAGTATGTGAAACCGGCAGCACACCAGACTTCCTCAGAGTGATGGCTGATAATTCCCTCTTTTACCCATTCACGACGTGTTGCCCGATTTGCCCTGATGCGCATCGGGGGTGGGAGCTCCTCCAGCTCCGGCTCTGCTTCCCCGTGTCCTGGAGAATTGATCGGAGAGGCCGGCACCACCTCAGGCAAAGCTGTGTCCCCAAGCACTTGCTCAATGCCTGAAGCCGCCGTCGTCGTACCTCCAATCGCTTCCCCTTCGTGGTCCGGAAGTTCTTCCACTGTGACCCGGTGATGCTTCACCTCGAGTCGGCCTCTGGCCCAATCAATCTTGGGGTTGATCCGTCGTAGCCAGCTAAGCCCGAGGATCACGCTCTCCCCTCCTAGATCAGTGATGAGAAAGTCTGCCGCGTGCTCAAAGTTATCCACAATGAGCATAAGTCGTGCAAATCTTTCGATACAACCGGCGGTGTTTGGTGATCCGTCGATGTTGTAGATGTTGATTGGACTCTTCAGCTTGAAGGTCCGAATGTTGTTCTGATGGACGTATTTCTCGTCCATGAATAGTGCAGTGGCTCCACTGTCCACCATGGCCGCGGTTTTCAAGTCTATCCTCCCTTCACGGAGTCCTACATGCACACGAAAATGCAAAGAGAGAGGGTTGCATTCGTTTATAGATCGTATAGTACATGATGGGACTGAATCGTAGGACGAGGGAAGATATAATGAAGACCGTTTAGAAGACGCTCTCGGTGCGGCCGAGACGGGCGCCTTTACTAAAAACCCTGCAGAAGAGCGATGAGGGTGTTTCGATCAATGAGATCGGTACCGGGAGTGATGAGGGCAGGGGCAACGGGAGCAGGCGTAGGAGCAGCAACATTGTTAGCAGCTACCCTAACGTTACGTTCGTCGGGGAACAGGGTGAAGCTTTCATCATCGCCACCAACGTTTGCAGCGACACGCTGGCGACGGCCTCGACCACGCTCTCGACCACAAAACTTGTCTTCGCAGACAGTCTCAAAGTGGCCCTGGCGTTCGCAGTACCGACACTGGCTATTCCGAGCTGGGCAGGCTCCGTCCTTTGCTTGGTGGCGAGAGCTACCACATCTAAAGCACCTACCACGCATGGCTGCGCGAAACTCCTCTTTAGTATGGGGGGCGCTGTGAGATCGGCCAGCAGGTCTGTTGACGTTTGCCGACACATCCATTGCATAGGGGTCCACAGCCGGCTTACTCGCTAAGAACGCAGGGTTATGCATTCCCACGTCAATCTGCTGGCATCTCTTGACTGTCTTTTCAAAGTCGTCAGACTTCTGAGCATCTGGAGCAATGGCTTCCGCAAGGGTGAAGTTCTTGTGGGCATCGTGCAACAGCCCATCAAGGAACATCATCCTTTTTGCCTTATCTCCTAAGTCCGCCCTTCCAGCCAGATCCTTGAATTTGGCAGCATACTCTGCTACCGTCTGCTTGGCTCCCTGACGAAGCTGCTTCAGCTGTGCCTGTGCCACCGCTTTCTCATCTGCTGACAGGAACCGGGCCTCAAAGTCTGATTTGAAACCCGCCCAAGTGGTCCAGGCTGGTGGGTTTTTGTCCATTTCTGGAAGATATTGAGTGGCCCACTCGCCTGCGGTCCCGGAAAGAAGCATCAAGGCCGCTTTCACTGCCTTTATCTCGTCACGGAGCTCCGGTTTCTCTGACCTCCAGCTCTCAAACTGGGCCAGGAAGCGACGAGCCTCTGGATGAGACTTGCCATCATACGGAGCAGGTTTCGTCCATGTGTCCTTGTCTCGATTGTTGGCTGGGGTTGTAAAGCCCAGGGCTCTCATTGCCTGGAACACTGCTAACGCTTCTGGGGAAAGTTGGGTGGACATTTGTGGTTGGACAGGGGGTGGTGGTGGTGGTGGTGGAGCTGGAGCGGTAGGAGGTGGGGCCGATCTGAAGAATGGTACAAAGATTGGGGCAGGGATGGGTGCTTCTGGTCTGTAAGCTGGGGCTGGGGGCTGAGCGACAGGAGTTAATTCCTCGACTGGATCGCTTGGGAATAGTTGGAATCCCCGAAGGAACTCGTCTGATGATTCAGAGGATGGGGTTTGGACACGAGAGATCACTGGGGTTTGGGTACGAGAAACTGCTGGCGTAGAGTGACGAGAGACGGGAGTCTGGACACGAGGGACTACTGGTGGGCTAGGTGGTGGTACTGGGACGTATCGTCCGTTCGGGGATGGCTCGTGGATAGAGAATTCGAGTGCGACGGGACAGGGTTGGCTGGGGCAGGGAACTACTTGCTTGCTGTTGTCTAGAGGGTGGTGTACTTCACAATGATTTTTCTTATCGTAGGCGTGCGGACGGTTGAAACACCTGAGATGCTGATACGGATGGGGTGCGTTCTCTTGAGTGCTGGAAGACGTGGTGACACAAGACCTGCGAGGACGGCTCTTATTTCAGAGACGTCGGCGCAGTAGCTTATCTTGACCTAATGTCGCGAGTGCTAGAGCAGACACTATCCCAGATGACAGAAGATTAGATTCAAGAGCGACTAGAGATTACATGGAACACACCTATCCCAGATGACAGAAGAGGTCAAGATGGGAAAGGTGTACATGGTGATCTACTGATGGTTTATATATGAAAGGAAATCGACCGTGGGAAATGATGACCAATGCTGTAGAAAGATAAAAGAACAATAGAAGTGACGCAGCTTGTGTGGAAGGGAAATGATGAGAAGTAAACAAAGACAAATAAGCAGCCACATGTTTATAGAAAGAGGAAAGAAAGAAAGAAAGAAAGAAAGACAGCGTATGAGGGACTACTTCACGACACATGCTTTCTTCTTTTCTTGCCTTCTTACCGGCCATCGTCTCCCATAGGTCGCGTTCAACCTGACAGATGCAGAGCAATGGACCGAGTCGTGGAAGGCCCTAAGGTTTGAAGACCTTTACAACATGATCATCGACTACTTCGAGGCACCGAGCGTCGAAGCCGCCCCGCGCTGTCGCGAAAATCAGCGAATTCCTTAGTTGTACCCCTCGGTTATCACTGGCAAACTTCTACCCGAGTCCTGAGATCAGCTTACATCACCAGGACTCACCAAAACCCCTTCCGCGTCACTAACTGAGCAACTGCTCGCTTCCACATCCCCAGATAGGCAATCGCAGCTTCGCACAGGCTTTCACAGCTCTTCCCAGCCTCGCTCAGCCGCACGCAGCCTAGTACAGCCTACCAAGAGCTGTACGAAACACTCACAGCCCATACGAGCTGTGCGAAACACACAGCACCCCCTAACGTGTTTCATGCGCCCCAAGCACCTTCCGTGCGATGCGCAGCCCACATACGAGTGAAACTCGTCTCACACTGCTCTGAAGCTATGTCTAGGCTATGCTCTGGCTATGCTCAGATTTGCAGCCCTCCTCCCTCCTTCCACACTCCTAGTCAGTAGTAGTTTCATGTACAAACATCTACAAACAAGCCTGGAAATGTATAAAAGGAGAGAGCAAAGTCCTTGGATAGGCAGTCAAGTTGAAGTAGGAAAAGCCCCCTCTTCCCTTACTCAAGAGTCAAGTTGAGGTTGGAAAAGTCCCCCTTCTCTTACTCACCCCAAGTCTCCTCCAGTTTTCCCCTATTCACTCCTAGATAGTTCGCTTGTTGCTCACGGTAGCCAGCAAGGTTCTATATTCGTCTCCAGTTTCAGTTCCGTGTCGTCCCGAGTGTCGACTTCCCAGTTTCGTTAGTTCGCTTGTTGCTCACGGTAGCCAGCAAGGTTCTATATTCGTCTCCAGTTTCAGTTCCGTGTCGTCCCGAGTGTCGACTTCCCAGTTTCGTTAGTTCGCTTGTTGCTCACGGTAGCCAGCAAGGTTCTACTTCCAGTTTCCCTCAAGTCCCGTGTTGACCCGAGCGTCAACTTCCTCAAGTTTCCCCTCCACCACAGCCAATCAGGAGAAAAGTCTCTTTGGTACGCTTCCTTTCTATCCTATTCATTACTTCACTAACTCTTTGGATTCTAGTAACACTCCCTTCTCTCAACGAACTCAATCCGAGCACTGCCTGTTGGACAGAACCTCACGCATCTCGGGTG
>NIBX01000154.1:0-25540 GCA_002718315.1 Agaricales sp. HM26-F1
TACAGATGGGCGATAGTGTCGATTCTCGTACACAGGCTGTGTGGGTATATGTGTTTTGGAGGTAATGAGCGATATATCGGCTGATAGATGAGGTAGGCTGGGCGGAAGATCGAGGTCGAGACGAAGAGTAGGGATCGTCATGTGACGATACGGGCGGCGATGAGGCTCAATTCGTCGGTCTCGGCACCTCTTTCGTAGACGTGCTACGTGCCTAGAGCACGTACGAGCTCGTCAATGGTCATCCTGTGTTTGTTTCTCAATGGATCCAACCTTCTCGCAGAATGTGCTTGCGTGTACCTCGTAAGTGACTTCGGACGTCCCTCCCGCGGCCTTCTTGATCGCTGACGACACCATCGATCTCGATCTATATAGTACGCTGTGACTCATTGGGGTAAGCAGCCTTGCTTCGGCTGTAAGGAGGTGGACTGGACTCACCGCTCTGCTACCCCCTTCAGGCGATAAGGTCTACGTTGTGAGTTATTTCGAGAGCCCTGTACGGCATGTTCAAGTCAGCTCACGCACTCGATCGGCCGTTTAGCAATATCAGGACTGGTAAGCTGACCATCTCGCTATCGATTCCATGACTCGAGCAAAAAGCTGATACAAGATATCACATCCACAACAAGGCCAATACCTAGTGCGTTCGCCCTCTTACGTCTCGTTCCTCAAGCTGATTACTGACAACGCTCCCAGTGTACATTATGGCTACGAGCATGACAGGATTCGTCGTTCAGTCCTTCCTCATCCGCCGATACCACTACCTGTGCGTCGCAATTGGTATCCATTTTCCTTATGCGATCCGTTCTTAGCCAAACATACCAGGTCTAAGCGTCCTCTCGTTACTTGGGCTTTGTTCTTGCTATCCTTTGGTGCAGTATGTTCCTCTTCTCGTCCGGTCTTACCTTTTGCGAGTTCCTGAACAGCTTTGCATGTATAGATTGGAGGTGCTTTCGCATCGGCTACCATCATCATCCTTCACAACGACTACAACTCGCGTCACGTCATCTTCGTTCCTGTGATAGTCTGGTTGGTTCTCAGTGCCGCAACAGATTGTGCGATAGCTGCTGCTCTTGTAGCTCAATTGCGCCTTATGAGGTCGGAGCTGAAGTCGTCTAAAAGGTACGTATCCTGGGAGCAGCCATCGCTGAACCACTCTATCGGTACTGACGGTCAGTTTTACAGTTTAATCCACCGAATTACCGTTACGACCATCCAGACGGGAGCTGCTTCGTCGATCGTGGCTCTCACTGCTCTCGGCACGTTCGTACCCTTCGTGGACAGTAATAGTGAGCACTACAATTATTCGCCCAACACCGTGCACCCTCGCTAACCCCCCGATACCCAGTACCGACTTTCTTCGGCTTCTGCTTAGGATGCGTCTACAGTCTGACGATGCTCCATAACCTGAACGAACGTAATCACCTCGCCGGGAACGACCATGGGGATACGTCCGATTTTCAAGGAGAACCAGGCTCACTTGGGCTCAACCTGACTGCGATCCGTAAGTCTATTCGACATCTCTGCGTACCTACCACCTTTGGCATATCCGTGCGGGGCCGTTGACGTTACTTACACCATTTGAAGGACGCTAATCTACTATCTCTCGACAGTGGCCAAACATCCAACTACCATGTCAGGAGTAGCTTCTCGCGGAGTCGGACTGCAGCGATATCAACGAGCTGCTCTGAACTCTGACGATACGACTACGACAACGCCGTTTCCTTCGTCCCCGTGTGAGGCACCCACTGTACGTCTTCGCTTCTCAATACCACACGCACTACTAGCTGATGCGTTGCTTTATCCTTGTATTGCTAGAAACTACTCCCTGTCATCGTGGAATCGCCAGCTTCACACGATAGCGCGGAGCCTCTCGGTACTAGGAAGAGCTAACACCCATCCCTGCCACAGCGAGGTATCGACCTGGAGGGACATTATAGACTCAATAATTGATATCCACTCAACGTTTGTCTCGCCCGACAGCTGATATTCTGCAACGGCTCTCATCTCCTGGGGAAGGGATACGAGAGTCACTTCGAGCTTTAGGGGAGGCGACGAATTGGATCTCGCGGTTCTCACTCCCTACTTACACGGGTGCTCATGATCGACGGTGTTCATCAGCCGACCTCGTCTTGACTATCGACTGTCTCGACTCCCTCTCAGCGGCGAGGGTGATGATGGCACCTCTCTGCTACAACCACGCTCCGCCTCGCTCAGACCTTGTACCATAATAATGCGCAATATGACTAACTTAGACTACACACGCCGAGTCACCTAGTAGTATCTTCCAAAAATCCAATCGACTGGGTGGGAAACGTCAGTCTTGAGCAGATGTGAAGGATTCAGTAGGGCCGTGGAGGGTGAGTAAGGTTCAGGAGCGAGCCTTCGCTGAGAAACAGAGAGATGAAGGCTGTCTGCCTATGTGCCAAGGGACCCTCAGGGCTAGGACCCTTCCTCTCCCACGGCAATAGAGCACCTATGGGCCCATTCATTCCCGCAAGGAAGCAACACTTGCCTACCAGCGAAAATGCTCCAACGCTCAACCGAGAAGTATACTGAGCAGATTCCAAAATTACTACCAACCTGAAGCTTGGAAGAGCAGCCGGAAGTCTTAGCTGCTTTCTTTCCGCAGAGCTCTTGAAGCGAGGTTCGTCAGTGAAGAAGGGGTGATGGGGTGTGGGGTTCAAGTTAAATTCGTGGCTGAGTCTAGGATTTGGCGGCGAGAGAAGGGAAACCTTAGCCTGAGCACAACAAATGGTCCGAGAGCTTTGATGCGGCGCTTGTAACTGCCCGTACAGGGGTAGGATATCAATCTATGTACTGGTCCCCACCTCAAAGAAGTCTCTGCCTCAACGACTTCCACCTTCGCTAGCAATGGGAGGAGGCAGTTTGCCCTGTGTAAGTAACACTCTCAAAAGTGGGCTGGGAATCTGCACAAACTAGGCAACAGGAACGGGCCATAATTTCATAAAACACCACTTTGCATCACCGTCCCAGCGAAACTGCACCAAGCCTCCAACTCTTGAAAAAACGCCACCATAAATAGCCTAATAAGGCATGACGCCGATTCTTCTCATTCAGTTTAGTCCGATGCATGTATAGTACGGCACGGTGATCGTCCATCGATGGAAGGGAGGTATATAAGCCGTCGGCGCTCGTGCCGCTGGCACACTTTCTCCTTCTTTTCTCTCCCCCCTCCCCGTCCCGTCTTTTCGTTCTCCCTGCCTCTAGATCTGCTCGTGGATTCGACTATCTCGGAAGGCGAATTCATCATGTCGATGGGATATGATAGGGTTTTTGGGTATGCGTCCTACCCTACATCTTTCTACGAATCACTGGGAGTGTCTGACCCGAGCTTTCCATCTCTATCAGAGTGTTGTTGATCGCGCCCTGGATCAACACTCTTTTGTATATTTTGGAGGCCAGCCAGGTGCGTCAGAACATCGTAATATCCTCTTTGTTACCACGATCCACTGAATTCAGCATCTCTGGACACCTCAGACTCGGAGATACTTTAAGACGTACTCAAACCACGATCCACCACTGATACGATGGATGGTTATTCTCTGCTTGTTCCTCAGCGGAACCAACCTTCTCGCAGAAGGGGGCCTCAATGCGCTTGCGCGTATCTTGTGAGTGGACTCGGACACCCTTTTCGCGGCTTGCTTGCTCATCGATCACTGACGATACCGTCGATCTCAATCTATACAGTACACTGTGACTCATTGGGGTAAGCAGCCTGGCGTCGACTGTAGAGAAATGGACTGGACTGACCGCTCTGCTACCCCTTCAGGAGATAAGGTCTACGTTGTGAGTTAGTATGGGCATGCTCTCACGTCTCGTTCACCCGTGAATTCTGACTCGTTCACCCGTGAGTGTTTCAGCAATATCAGGATTGGTGAGCAGTTATTTCAGCCCTCCATGACTCGAGAGAAATACTACTGAAGTTTGCTGTGATTCCACAACGAAAGGCCAATGCCAAGTAAGTTCGCCGTTCCACGCGCGTCGCTCGATATGGATCAATGCTAAAGCCGCACTCTCAGTGTATATTATAGCCACGAGCACCACAGGATTCGTTGTTCAGTCCTTTCTCATCCGTCGATATCACCACCTGTGCGTTCTGGTCGACGAAACCTTTCGTAAACTTGTAACTGCTGCTGACGAAGCACACCAGGTCCAAACGTCTGTTTGTTACTTGGTCATTATTCTTGTTGTCCCTTGGTGCAGTGAGTTTACCTCCCCTCGCTCAGTCTTACCTATGATAAGCTACTGACTAGAATCGCATGTATAGATCGGTAGTGCCTTCGCATCGGCTACCATCGTCATTCTACACAACGACTATAATTCGCGGCACATTATCTTCGTTCCTGTCATAGTCTGGATGGTTCTCAGCGCCGCGACGGATTATGCGATAGCTGCGGCTCTTCAAGAATACGGTCACGGTGGTCGAAGAACAAGAGCCGCTGGTGAGTCAGATGGTCGCGAATAGCGTAGGGTTAAACGAGTCAAAACAGCCAGCCATTGTTCTTCAGGACTTAGTTCTAGAAGTACACAGGTGGGGTTTGGGCCGAAATCGCTTCCATATAGAGGGGTTTAGTGTGCAATGGTTCGTCTCGGACGGTGGGAGGGGTGGCGTTCCAGCGGATACTTCCACGTCAATGACTCCGAGCTGGCACTAGGAAGCGAGCTTTGAGATCTAAGATCTGAGCGACCAGTCAAACGGCCATCATTAGGTCTGGAGTATCGTCAAAGAGAACCACAATCAGCCGTGTCCTGGTTGGTGCAGATGAGGGTTAACATATGACTGGCGGTAATAACAATGGAGAAATTATCGACAAAAGAACAATGGCAAGTGATTCACTAGGGAAAGATGACAGTGGTGACTGGTGAAAGGATAACAATGGCAGCGCTGACTAGTTGCCAAGAAGAGTGAAAAACAATGGAGGGTTGTAAATGTAAGGGCCGTATTGTATAACGTCCTTGACTGCAGCCGAAGGACCATACATAAGAGGTTCAGTAACTGATTATGTCATCATCATCTCTCCCTTCCTCCCACCTCAACGACATACACTATGCCAGGACCTCGATTACCAGAGCTTGCAGGTTATATTATACCGGACTACCAACTTGCTGCTCTATTACGCTCTATTCCCAAGTACTCAAACGTCGATCACCAAAACCGCACGAGACTCACTTGCTGCTATAATCGCCTTCCCCATTCACCTTTCGCACAGCGTATGTTCCTCACGTCATGACAGCTTGGGGTTCTTTCAGCCCTTTTTCAACATAATCGATACTAATGACCATATATAAGTACAGTCGTCCTTTCTCCCGAAGAAGACTGGCCTCCAGAGGACTCTCGAACCAATCCTGACGGTCTGTACTATTCCAGATTCATTGCTACCCGAGTCGTCAATCGTGGGCAGCCTCAGTCGCGGGAAGAGAGCGAGAAGGACAGGGGCAAGAAACTCAAGTTTAGACGAATAATCGAAGAGATGGGTGGGACGTGGGATGATGAGGCAGTCAAGTTCAGAGTGTTGCCACCAAGATCGGACAAGCACAGGCATGGGGTAAGTTCCCAAATCTTCAATCTTTCCAACCGTCGTATCAATACCTTGATTTTGCTGCAATGCTGACGCACATTCTCCAGTACTTTCCGAAATACGCTTACATCAACTGAATCCACTGCTTCCATCTTCCTGGTGGTAGTATTCTCCAGCACTCGGTGCATACCACATCTACATGCGTTGAACTTGTATGACTCGAGTCATACTTGTGACCATCTTCCCAGTCCGAATTTATGTGTTGTACATCAAGCTCAATTAGAGCCCGATTATTCCTCCAGTTATCGTCCAATAGCTACTCAAACTCCCTACAACGTCTGCTGCCATGAAAACCCATAACGCCGTGATTCCGTAGATATGATTACTGAATTGTACAAGTATACATTGTGATTGCACTGGCTTGGATTGAGAAGTTGGATGTGGAATTGAAAATCTGACGAGCTGGTTACACAGAGCAAAAAGATTGTGAGTCTGGGTGTCGCATGAAACAGAGATGAAGCACGACCGAGGTCTATGAGTGATCAGAGTTGCCACACCTTTTGTACACGTATTCCACACACACACCCGTTTGCACAAACTGCCCACCACGTTAGTGTCGCCCGTTTGCCCTCTTAACACAGAGAGCTGCTTTGAGCGGTCCTGCAAATTTGCCCACCCGCCCATCGCAGCTCACTCCGTCCCCCCACAGAGGTCCAGACTCGCGCACCGGAAAGCCCTGCGGACTTTCGCCCACTCTCTTTAGTCTACCGTTCTCATCACGCTTCATCTGTACTTTGTACATTACCCTATCATCACGTCACTCTCACAGCAAAAATGCGAGAAACACAAAGAGATATTTCATTGCAATGCCAGACTGGTTAAATTCGATATCTCTGTGAACGCCATGAGTAGCTGTGGAACGACAAACGGCACTTCGCGCTCTCTGGCCATATCGTTCACCAACGCCTCCAACTTCAACCGCATGTTTCTCTCCACCTCAAGATCTGATCGTGCCTTCTCCAACGCCGACGTCACCTCCGAGCTCGTTTCTGAGGGCTCAGAGCTTGGAACAACGGGTGCGTTCAAGACCCGTAGTCGTTCGATGAGCTGCGTCTCGCGTACGCCGAGTGCCTGCCGTTGGGCTCGAGTCCTGTGAAGATCTTGCCTGAGCTGTGATACGTCGGCGATGGAGGACACTGGTAGAGGGCTAGGTGATGGGGGAGGAGGGAGAGGAATAGTTGACGGAGGAGGAGGAGGGAGAAGAGATCCTCGCCACGAGGTGGAGGGAACGCTCGCAACAGCATGAGAGTTCCCCCAATCGGTCTCAGATCCTCTTCGAGGTCGTTTTTCAGGACTCGAAGAGTCGGAGGCCCTGCGCTTGAGTGACTGGGCGTCGAATCGTGATGGGTCGGAGAAGAACAAAGGCTGCAGGAAGAACGGTGAAGTAATGAATAACATAGTAAGTTCAAGCACAAAAATAAAGGAAAGGTTCGCTCACCGGAGGTGACGCTCTCTCTGTCTTCACTACATAAGAAGGACCCGGCTCTGAAGTTTTGCTGCTGGAGTACTAGAAAGGAAAAGGAAGCCATGGAGGTGACATGTAAGAAGTCTCGTCCGGAAACGGATGGTTGATGCGTGGTAAGGTTATGCTCACAGCTGCGGGAAGCATTCTCGTTAGTTTTTATGGAGTATGACACATGAATAGAATTATCGTGAACGTACTGCTGTGGTGATGAGAATGAAAGGTGGTGTTCATGGGCTTGGGTAGCTTTGGTTGCGTATCGCTGAGGTCTGAGCTGGAACGTAAGCAACAAATTAGGGCGGTCGTGGACACTCGATAGATCGTGAGGAAATGGACAAACAAGAGCTCATGAAACCTAATATGACGACTATTGTATAAAGTCAGAAGCACAATAACAACGAATCCGGAATATAAACACACATGGCAAGCTCGTCCAGCATCTCACGAGACGGTGGGTTTTCTCTGATTTTGGAGGTCAGATTGTCATGCAGAATCTACTAGCAGTCAGGACTCAGCAGGGTAATCGTTTGATGGGACACGAAGAAACAAGATACTCACTGATCTAGTTGTGGAAAGCCAGTAGAATTGGACTCGATTCGGTGCTGGATATGCCATGTTCGACGCCTTGGGATGGGGAATACCAAGAGGAATCAGGTCTTTCCTGACGACTCTACTAGGATCTTGAGCGTTCATCTTCTCTTCATAATATTCTATCTGTACAGCAAGTTTTACTCTGGTCATAAGTAAGAGAGCGGCTTGCGATTGTTGACTGAGGGTCTGCGAATGCCAACCGCGGTTTAATTAGTGAGAGGCTGTCAGGAAGAGGTTCGGTCCAAGCGTGACACGTTTTTGGCCACGGCGGAGTAAGCTGGTCCCGAGAAAGGACGGGAAGTGCCGTCCGTTTATCGTGATCAAACGCCCAACTCCAAATACTATTGAGATTCTCCAGGAAAGGCTTACTCTCCCTCACTTCAGAATTAGGCACATATGGGATCGTCCTAAACGTCCTCTCGCACGGACCGTTCGAGATTTTGTACAAAGTGAACCTAAACTAGAACTTGAACAATAGATTCAGGATGAACTCATACCATGCCGCGAAATCTCCATACAAGGTTTGATTCCGGGTCACCTTGAACCAGCGGTTCGCGATAATGTCAAACGGATCACAAAACAAATGGCTCAATGAGCCATATAAGGTGATCTCGGATCACCCGTATAGGCATAACTGGTACCAGTTCGCGAGCAGCTGGTCCGGTATTATATTCGGTGGTGCCCGAAATTACTGATTCGGGGACCGGTTTGGGGTTACCCCGCACCGAATCCTGAACGACTCGTTCAGGGACCAAGTACGCGGCGCGTACACTGGGTGTACACGCAGAGTCCATCCCGCGTACATGACTCGTCCGGCCATATGTGAAAAATCTCTTACCTTGCAGTTTTACCTTTTTTCTTGCATCTAAGGCTTGTGGCGAGAAGACGAATCGTGATTTTATCCAAAAAAACAACGTGTATTGCAGCAGTACAGAGTAGATCAGAAAAGACGGTGTAGATAGATATTAGGAGACGAGATCACAGGTAAATGCAGCGGTGGGAACAAGCAATGAGAATAAGCGACGAGAACGAGGAGCAAGAGAGAGCGAGGGCTATATGTACGTGAACCAAGATGAAGCGAGGAGTCGGCAGGAAAGAGAGAAAACATGAAAATCATAGAGAAGGTGGGGGGATGGGCATGGGCATGGGCCGAAGGCCAGAGATAGAGCTGGCAATGAATTCTTGAGAAAATTCTGCTAGCTTCCTGCGTATATCTTCCGAATGCCGTCCTCTGCCATTTCGGATTTTTTCCTTCCATTGGCGCTGGTTCCTATAAACTAGTTCTCCAGTTCACATCTTTGCGATAGAATTCTGGAAGTTAAACTCGCAGTCAGGCACCCAGAAACCGAGTTTGCACGAGGGGGAGGAGTTCCAGGCAAGTGGACGAGGCCAGAAAGAAATCGATTCGATCTGGTTCCTGCTTGAGGTCTCTGAAATAAAGGGGTAGCAGACAAAAATATGAGTAAAATCGCCCGGTAGTAAGGGCTTCAGGATAGTACTTACGCCGTTGGTAATTCCCACATACAAGTGCACCTATATCTTCCGTGATAGCATCGTCCCAGTATGAAGGAGAGTTTTCGTCCCCATTCCACAGGCACAATCCTTCTCGCGTACCCACATTTTCCCGCAGAGGGCCAGCAATAACCTCGTCGATATCAACTTTCCCGAAAGCGAGCCGAGACACGTAACCACCAGCCATTGCGCAAACCCGGGCATCAGGAGACCTGAAGAAACAGTCGCGCTTCGCCTCGTACAATGCATAGTCAGAGGAAGAAGGAGTATAAGAAGTGGGCCTCCATCCTAGGCCGATATCCTGATACGCGGAGGACTCAGGTCTGGAGGGAGGTGGCCGTATATAGTTGGCGATCATCGTCTGGAAGCGCATACCACGATTAATGAGGTAGATTATCAAGTCGCGCAGAGTTCCTCCAACGCGAGCTCGACTGAGTTCCAAGACCGATTCAGGCTCGTAAAGCACAACATAGAGTTTGCGGGGGTTGGAGGCTGCGTCCTTAGGTTGCATGAAATAATATGTCGACTCTTTCTTGCCAGTGCTGAATTTTTGTATCCAAATCCAGTGGTTGAGACGGTCCAAAAAGCTGGAGGGAAATTGCAGGTCGATGAAGCCTGCCGGGAGATCTGAGATAGTTGCCGCACCCTGCACTGCGTCCATGAAGGCAGCGAGATTGGCGATTTCTTGGGGGGAGCTTGCTACTGTGCCCTCAGGAACCTTGCGAGAACCGAGAACTTTGGTTATCTCTGTGATGAAAGATTCTTCGAAGGACTTGGAGGTCTGCTGAACCGGACGACGGTACCCAAATCTGAGGTATGCGATACTTGAAAGGGAAAGAGTCTGGGGGCCATTTCCGTGCTCGAAGGTAGGCTGGCCGTAGGTTCTGGAGATGGCCGTGAGTGAATACTTTACAGCAGGATCAGATTTGGTAAGGGCAGCAATCTCTGTTTGTGAGGCTAAGGCATCGGCAGCCAGTGACCGTGGGTAGAAGCTATCATCGGCGGTGTCCTCGCCCACCTCTCCCTCTTCGGCGTCACTGTCATCTTCTCGAGTGCAGGCAATAGGGCTGGGCGGGCAAGTGGGTGACGTAGGCGAGGGAGGCAGAACGTAAAGAGCGTCGGTGTCGTCGTCGTCGTCTACGATATTCAGGAAGAGAGGTTCAGGATCCAGGGGATAGGGCGAAGGAGCAGCACCCGTGCTCTGCCCATTGGTCTCGCTGCCAGGGTTTTGAGCAGGGGGATGTGAATGGTAGAAGTCTTCCAAATCGTCATCGAATTCCTCCTCTTCGATGAAGGCTTCTGCGATATCATCAGGTGCAAGAGCCTCGATTAAGTCCCATTCATTGCGGAAAGGGTTGAAGATGCGCTGCGACTGGGCATAGGAAGCAAAAGTTTCACTTCTCTTCTTCTTAGCCACATATCGACGAAGGAGTACGCCGCCTGGCCCCTCTTCCCAGATATAAACATCGGGACTACCCTTCTAATCGAACCTTTCTGAGTTCTCCTCTCGATAAAGCCGCTCTTGGCGATCTTCGGGACTCTCTCTCTGCATTTTGCTAGCTATCTCAGCCTCCATCCTGTCAAGAAACGCCCTCCAATCTTCTCCAAGGCGCTGGCGGGAGCCTTTGTGAACTTTGACAATACCATTTGAGGGAATGCAGGCTAAATCTTGCTCGGAAACAGAGCTAGATGTAGCTGCTGCCTGGACCGAGGGGTAGAAAGGGGAACTAGGATGCGGGCGAAGTTCCTGCAGGACAAGAATTCCTTTACGAAGCAGAAGCAGATCGCAAAGATCCATCGGGGTCGGTATGAGATTCCGCTCTCCTAAGACCCTCTGGAGGTCTGAGAAGAGGAAATCTGCGCCGGAGAAAGAACTGGCACGTCCCCACTTGAGGAGGATGGGCGCTTCGAGGGTAGTGAGATGTGGGAGGGCATAATCTGGGAAGCCCAGCTCGTGTGCGTTGAGGATACCTCCTACATGGGGCAGAGCGGTAACATGTTCTTCGATCATGTCTATCAGTGCTGGCGAAAACCCTGTATATTGGGCGAGTTCAACGCGCCAATCCTGCTCTTTCCTCTTGAAATTGTTCTTCCTGTCGATGGCATCGGTACGGTCTTGCTTTGCCTGAACGCACAGCATGCACATCGTCACAGCAGCCAGAAGAGGAAGAAAAGAATCCCTCGCAAACGAAATGCAGCGTTGGGCAGTCTGGAGGGACCGGTGCACTTTATGAAAGTTGTGCGCAGTCGGAAATGGATACCAACGCAAATCTTTATCAAAATAGCGACCTAATCTGTTATGTAGGCGGAAGAGGATGGTGAAGAGGATTTTCTCCAGCTGCACCCACTCTTCCATGTAATCGGCGGGGCCTTCAAAGCCGTATTGGGTGCGATAAATCTCAAGAGGCTCTCGCCTGATGGCTTCCAAGAGAGGTACATCGGCATCATCCCATGTGGAGAGAAACAAAGTGTACGGAGAGGACGGGTCCACCTCGTGAAGAACGGCCATCTGGCGGTGGAAAGGGGTTCGGTGGTTCACTTTGGTGTATGGACCAGGAAAGAAGGTGGGAAAGGGCCCAGAAGTTATGAGGGTGTAGAGTTCTCCGTCATAGATGCCATGGCGGCCATTATGGCAGAAGAACCTTGGCTTGTTTAACTCGGAGGCGAGGTGAATGTCTGGTAGCTGGGGCGGTAATCAGTCTCAACGAATCGTCCACAAACAAAGAGAAATCAACGCACTGCAGGTTTCACAGGTTTTCCTTCGGAGAGGGTCCTTCGGGCACTGGATGGCTGAGGGGTATGCGAGTCCATTACCAAGGGAAAGGTACTTTGTGCTAAGGCGCAATTGCGATCAGAACGATATGTCTCAAGAAGAGAGCCTAATCAACTAACTAGGATCCGTAGTAGTTGAAACAAGGAGTATGGGTGGTCGTCGTCGTTTTCCAAGTATTATCTGGGTAGAGCGGAAGTCTTCGAGTGCTGGGTTTTGACTGCCTAGGCCAGATGCGTTGCTCGGGTAAGTGGGTAAGTCCCAATTGCGAGGGCCACGAACAATTGAACGAAACAAAAGTCTTAAGGATGCGAGAGAGGGAAATCGACTACTGCTGAGCTAGCCTGCAGTAGCCGTTTGGAAAGGTGGATGGTGGTGGTGGTGGTGGTGGTGGTGGTACTATACTAATAATGAGTCGCGTCGGCGCGTCGCGTTATTGTTCTAATCACTAGGTGACATGACGCGGCACGGGATGTCACCGTCACGGAGTCACTAGTCACCCTTATTATCTTCCCATCACTACCACGTTGGACTCGGCACGACACGACACGGCACGACACTTTGTAGTGTCTCCCACATCCATGCTGGCCTGGCCGTTTGGATGTGCGAACTCTCTCTCTCTCTCTATAAACCACACCTTTCTTCCCATCGTGCACCTAGAGAGTTGAAGATGGCCATCGATCGCAAACTGGGCTCTCGTCCAGGTCTTGATCTCGGCAGTGGAGTCCCACCAAGCCAGATCTCCATCGTTCCTCCTTTCATCGCGATCCAGGTCGTGCTGGTGCTTACCAAGGTATATTCTCTCTAACACCATGTCTTTCCATCGTGCACCAGCTTACTCGACTTCAGTGCTGCTCGGCTATCTACTGGATCTTATCGTTGGCATGGGACCCCATCTTCCAACGGTAGTGGTACCTCCTCTCCCAGCTCTGGAGCTGCTCCGCTTTTTTCTCGCAGTACCTACTCTCAAACCTTCCTCCTCGCGATACCTACTCTCAAACCTACGGCACTCAATCCACGATTGATATCTCATGATTGATACGTGGGACATTTTTATCTGTGCGAGTTGGCCTCTCCCTCGGTTTCTGGCATTCCAGTCTCGCCGATGGAACCTGACCTGTGGGGTCAACCCCAAACCTGGACGGTGCGGAACATGGGAATGATTTCGATAGGGAGTTCTCGCAGTGGTTTGACCCAGATACTGAGATGCCAGGGTTTGATATGAAGTGAAGAGGAAGTCGTGGCAGCGACCCAATCCCCTGATTCATGCGTCCAACCCTCTCTGCCCTCTCCTACTCGTCCCGTCCCCTTGGCCTTATTTCTCTTCATTCTTGCGGACATACTCTCTTGCTACCCAGATCCCATTCCCACCTTCCGCCGTGTCTTTCAAATCACTACCACTGCCTCGATCCTTTGTCTCTTTGCTTTGCCGCTCTCTGCAATTCGTTGGCCAGCGCCTGCCTCCTCCATGGAACTCCTCCTTCTCTAGCATCGTGCCTTCTTACTATTGCCGTACAAGGTGTGTCTTCATACTTCCTTCATCGATCGTAGACTTTCAAATCCTAATTATCCATTTACAGTTTTGTGTATTCGTATCAAGCGTGATCCACTGCGCTGTATATTCTTTGAAGATATAATTACATGGAAAACCCAATTGAAATGAGTTACATCGAGTAAACGGTCCCTGCCGCAGGCCCCTGCGTTCCACCAACTGCAGCAGCAGGCATGGTGTTGTGTGCTGCAGAGGGATATAGCGTCGAAGTGTATCTCACCGTCTCCGTCACCAACCGTACCAAGGGCTTCTCAAGTCTCTCTGCCGCTTGCTCAAAATAGGACGCGAAGATGTAGACCACGATCGAGTTGAATCGCCACCAGACGAGGATGGTCAAAGTGAAGAGCAATGAGAAGAGGATCGCCCATAGCGGTAGAGCCCGGGAGCCTCTCCCCATATCCCCAACCTCTGCGTCTAGGTCGGACTTTCGGATCCACACTTGAACTGGATTGGGACCTTCTGTGTTACTTGAGCGCGCCGCGAATATCACAGACTTCCCAAGCACTTTCGCCGCCTGCATAAACCTCGATCAGCGGTGTATAATAGGGGCCGGGCAGTCACTTACCAGCACGGTCTGGCACCAAGATCCTCCCACGTCCAGAGTAGCGACCAGTGTTCCTGCTTGGCGCTCATAGACGTAGACTCGACCGTGGTCACTACCAGAGACGATGATTTGGTCGTTCTCACCGAGAGAGACCTGCCTCGGTCGACGCTCTCTCTCAACAGGGACTTCGAAGGTCTTCGCTCTTGACAATTTATCAAGGCGATAGATAGCAGCCCCCTCCGCAGGGACATCGAGCAGAAGCGTCGTGCGGTTCTCTGATACTGCAACATCACCCCTGAAATAGGTTCGAACGCGGATTAGCAAATATATACCACCAACGAAAGAGCCACCTACACCATCGCCCCCGTATCCTGCGTATCCTCGATATGTCCTGTGATCTTGTTCAGGCGGTGGCTAAGGCAAACTTTCAGAGTGTACCAGGAGTGAATAGAAATGATACACTCACATACGACCGCAGTGGAGGCCAAATGCCAGTATCGACCTGGTGTCGGTTTCTGCGTTACCGAACACAATAGCTTTGGGTATAAATCCACCAATATGTACAGAGAAGGTTACGGTCATCGAGAAAGCCTTCGACACAGCGAAAAGCTGAACGATCCCGTTCCTATTCGCCAACGCCAGCCGGCCTGAGGGACTATCGTAGGCCAGGCTGGTGATCTCGCTTTCGCGGGGAGTCAGCTTGGCGGAAATCTCTTCGAAGCCGTCCTACCAGTGGTAAGCCTATCAGCCCATTGGGTTTGGGTATGTACATTCAACACTTACGGTTCGATGGGCCCAAACGACGAGCCACCCCCCGTGGGTACCCTGGACGAGGAATTCTCCGTACTCCTCGTCAGGGTGCGCCCATACCATAGCAGTGGTAGCTCCGCGGTGGCCAGGACCTGCTGGCCTGCGCAGCATCCTCTGGTTCTTGAGGTTCCAGAGGAGGGTTCCCTCATAGCCTGCTCCCGACACCCATCAGTCCTCAAGTAGTGAAATGAGCACAAACTAACGCACCGCCTCCAGCTAGGACATCACCCTTCTTGTTCATGGCGAGGATGTAGATGGCGTTATAGTGCCCCGATAACAAGGATGTGCGAACGAAGACACCTTCATGGTTTACGGCAGCTGGTCCAGCCGAGCGGGTAGGGACATTTGCAGGACCAGTCGCTGGGGGGTTCCCAGCTGCACTAGTTGGCTTACCGGCACCTGGCGCTGGAGCCACAGGGGAAGCTGGTGTAGTCGAAGTCATGCTTGGAGTTGGAAGAACAGTTAGAGTATGAGAGTATGGAGTACTGGAATTTGTGTGAAGTTGGCGAGAAGCTGTATGAGCAGCAGTAGTTAACTTCGTCTCTATTTGTACGTTTCTTCTCCAGCCTGCACACACTCTACCCTCTGATCGTTCGTGCCATTAGACGTCGATGTTGAAGACTTTTGTGCTTTCACCTTGCAACCGAACCACAAAGGCGCTAGACACTGCCTTGACTTCCCATGACCTGCAAAGCACAATAAGCCGAGGAGACGCCAGCGCCTCCCTGCTTCGTCGGCCGACATCGGATAAATGTTGCACAATACGGTTTTATTGTTGTTCCCTCTAAGCTTTTATTTTGTCAAGGCAACAAAGAACAATTAACTAGCTCTCGCGTTGTATTAGATTCTGCCAGACAAAGGCCGGGATGCAACAGTATTCGTCAAAACTATATAGATTTGGTCGCTCTAATCTTGTGCCCCATACTCAAACTTCATCCATGCTACCCATCGTCACTGCGGTCTCGTCTCTTGGTGCTCACCCCGACCCTCCTGCCCCCCTTGTCGTTGGACTGGTTTCCACTCCTTTGCGTGTTGAGGAGTTCCAACCCCTTCTCATTCATACTACGCTTCCTCCTGACCGCCCTCCTGCATATCCTACTTATTCCAGCAGGCCTGGAAGTAATTCGAACGGAAACTCTGGTAGCACACCTCCTCTTCGACCACGACCTCGTCGGAGCCCCTCTCTAGTACGGTTTTCACCATACCCCACCGTGCAGCGCGTGAGGTTGCGCTCTTTGAGTCCCGTGGACTCTGACTTGACGAGTATTGCAAGCAGGGAATCGAGTCCTGGGTCCCAGGCTTCCTCCATTGCACCAGAGGATGGAGTAAAACCCAGCAACTCGATTTCTGCCCCTGTTCGCAGCGTCGGCACAGGGTTGTCCATCAAGGCACCGAAAGGACCGTCTCGACTCACCCAGCCGCAGTTCAATCTGTACCTGGCTCAAGGGGGGTTTTCGTCCTCCGACACAGAGGATTTCTGGGTGAGCTAGTAGCTATTATTTTTGGCGATCTGCTGGTACTGACATTCTTCGCAGTCCTGCATTACTAACACAATCATGGACCATCTCGATCCGTCCAAGACACTAATCAAACAAAAGGAATCGAGCGTCGCAGCCGTCTTAACAACAGTACGCCCATTTCGATTACCAGTAATCCGCACTAACAAAACATGTAGATGGACTCGCGGTTCCCAGCTCTCATCAATTTCCGCAAGAACTGGCTCACGAGAGCTGTTCTTATCCAGAAACTCCAGCGACTTTCCCAGACGAAGAGTAGCAAGGCAGTTCGCGATGAGGAGAAGGTGCAGCAGCAGAACCGCGACAGGGCTCAGCTAGTCGACCGTGCGCGCAAGCAAATCTCGGCTTCACTTCTATCGCCAGCGGCCAGTAGGCAGGGGAAGAAGCCTAGCACTCACTTCAGGCCACCGACCCATTCGCGGTTGACGCGGTCTGCATCCGCATATGGTATGCAGAGTGCTGTGTAGGATGTTCGCGCACTCACTTTCCTCTTCTCTACTCAATCTACCATTTTCCGAGTACCTACCTATGTATTTACTCCTTTTGGGATAGGCTCTCTGTGCTGCTTGACTCAAGCATATGGTATAACAAGTCCTGCACCAGTTTTCCCCCTTCTCTCTGCCCAGTCTACCATTTTCTGAGTACCTACCTATGTATTTACTTCCTTATCTAGCTATGGATAGGCTCTCTGTGCTGCTTGAACTCAATTCGCATCTCCATATGGCATGCAAAGTGCTGTGTAGGATCTTCCCACAGCGGCTTTACCCCTTCTCTCTGCCTATCATTTTCCGAGTACCCTACCTTTGTATTTACTTCCTTTTGGAATAGGCTCTCCGTCCTGCCGGATCTCTTTAACCCAACTTGCAGCGCTCTAGCTATGCTCTATTGTTTTATCTGGCTTTGCATTGCGCTTTCTTCTTCCTTCTGCACTAGTGAGTACCTGGTTTATTGTGTTCCGCAGCAATGTATCAAACTCAACTGATATCTCCAAGTGCTTGAAACCTTGTTTTAGATATATTCTGGTAGTTGCATTGGCGGGAGAAGAGCTGGTTGAATCCTGCACTCTGTTTTAACAATAGCAGCAGTGGTGCACCCAAGTCCGCTCTGGTGGAATCTCGCCAACTTTTTTGTCTTACTGTTCACCTGATCCAGAGCTGGAGTCGGTGGCGTTCAAGTTATTCAGATTATAGTTCATCGGTACCATTCATAGCGCCAGAGCCAGCGCAATGCTGCACCAGCATTCAGAATCGCAGTTCTCTAACCTCTATATAACCATCGCTGGCTGGGGGGAGGTCGCACCAGTATCGTTCTTTCATCTCTTTCATGCCCAAAGTCTCTCCTTCAGACCGCCTAACTCGCAGTGGCCGCAGGCCGGCTCCTTATGCTGCACCAACAGCTGCTGGACAGTCTTTACCAAGCACTACCCCACAATCCCAGCGCACTGCGACATCTTCTAGCTCCCTACTGCGTACCCGCAGTGGTCCTACTCCTCGCAAACGGTCCACACCAAAGCAGTCTGCGGCTGCTGCTACACCTCCTTCACCTTTATTGTACGGTCAAGATCCCCCACTTACACCGAAGCCCATGACCATCGCTCGGGATATCCTACTTACTCCAGAGCCCACCTCGCGCCCTGCACGCACCAGGCCCCCTCCTCTTAACCTCGCAAGTCCTCCACTCTTAGGTCCTCTGCTCTCGAGTCCTCCTATGGTTGACCATGACGACCCTTTCTTGTCCCCCTTTCCAATGCCCCTTCCGTTCGCTCTTCCCACTTCACTCCTGAAGTGTCCCCACTCCGAGCGCATCCACGCAGCAGCCGTATATCTTGCTGCCCTTAAGGCCATGTTACCTCGTTTCCAACCCATGGCTGTCACCAACAAATGTAACCGCTTCTTTATGGTTACCCCTCCTAGCAGCCCATCCGAGCCATTCATCTACCTCGAAGAGATGGAAACCGTCTTTGACACGGATCATCCATGTCTTGCTTTAGGTCTTGAGGTCGATGGCCTTGAACCACTTTCCCCAACAAGCGGGTTGCTCTTCGAGATGAGGATCCACGGCCGCACGGATCGCCCAGCAGCTTCGGCCGATTTACAGCGGGCGAGGGGTATAGATTCCCAGTGGGATCTATTTCACTGGGAATCGCACGCCAAACGGGAGGCGTTCGGTACGTGCCGGGGTGTCGGTCAGTATATTCTTTATTCCTACTTGTAGCACTTGTGCTAACTGAACCCTGTCTCATAGACCTCTGCGTCGTCAACGAGATTATTGGTGGTGTAACTGTCCAGCATTACCTGGCCAGAGTCCTTATTCCCAACGTCGAGGCAGGTTGGCATCTCACGGAATTTATGTCTATTGATCTGGGCATGGGGGTTACTGCCGAGTTTCAGAGGAGATTGTCGCCCAAAGTTTCAAGGGGTTGGAGGAGAGATACGACGAAGCGCTACTTCCGCACGTCTCTGTAATATCTACATTTCTGTAATATCTGCGGTCTCGGCTGGTCCTGGACATTTAGCATTATTTTTCAAGCTGTAACTTGCCGTAAGTAGTGCACTGGTCTGCAGGAAATATAGTACTTTTGCTGGTCATTCCTGATGTGTAACAGAACGAGCAGTGCCAAGAGAGTCGGAAGGCCTGTAACAAAAGAGCTTTTTCACTATTGTGCTAGTCGTAAAGCCCGAAGAAAGGAGTGCAGCTCCATCATAAATTTGTGCTCAGATCTCGCTCTTAGAAAAGCGTCGGACCTGTTGAGATAGTAGGGAAAGCCGAGCGCCGCGGGAGTGAGTGATGGGCTCTGTGCTTTGCGTCTTCAGTGGTTTCATGCCCCAGCAACCTTCATTTGCTACCCATGATGACGGTGTGCCTCACTAGACCGCAGGTTATCACACAGTCGCGATCCGGCCAAAACCCACCACCATTTGCTCTATCCCTATGCATACAAACTTTCATCCATTAGATACTACACTCCTCCCCCTACACATCCACCTCCAGAACACAGGCCTGTAGCACACTTGTACATACAGGAACCGCGTCTTAGCTCTGTTCGTAGTAGCTTGTTGCGGTATATAAATTGAGAGTCAAACAAACAAACAAACGCAGTCACGATCAGAGGGCAAGAACTAGTGCCAGAGATTGCAAGGAGCTGGCACTGACCAGGGCCTATCAATTTTGCACGATGATCTGAACAGAGACCCTGAATGCAAAATCTGAACGGAAATTTATGGTGGAGCTCCTCAACAACTTGCGTAGCAGCGCAAGGAGCGATGATCTTATTCTTGAATTCAAGTTTCCTACGCGACGGTGGTAGGCAGAATACTATTACTAGTGGGCGTCATAGGAATTAACAATTACAGTCGAGTACGTAGCAACCTTTTTGTCTTTGAGCACCATGTCCTCTACTATAAGAGAGCTGGCTACACTCCTTGAAGGAACTCACACTGCCCTTTCGCTGCACTATCTTCACCCATCCTGCGTGTCAAGCCTGATCTGATCAATTTGACATGTCCGACCCGTCTACCCATCTTTCTTCGACTGCTTCCTTGCAGGAGCCAGATGGCTCCTCGAACCTACCTCTAGTGACTAACCCTCCATCGAACCTACCTCCACCCACTGACCCTCCATCGAACCCACCTCCGCCTGCCAACCCTCTACCGAACCCACCTCCACCAGCCAATCCTCCACCGAATCTACCTCCACCGATCGACTCTCCATCGAACTTACCTCCGTTGGTTCCTTTAGACCTTCAAATTCCTCCAGCTATACTCCCCCCTCCGGTCCCTTCTTTGCTTCGGAGAAACCCTGCTCCTTATATTGTCCCCAGCCGAATCACTGTCCAAACTCTCACTGGGGTTGCATCACTGTCTACACCACAGCCCGGCAGAGTAATCCGCTCTGGAGCGGGAGGCCAAGCTCCAGGAAAAGCGTCCTCGAGCAGGATCGCAGCCTTGGGCCAAAATTCTCTCCCAGTGCCCAGGAGAATCATCACTGGAGCAATTGGAGCGACCCGGCGAATCCTGAATGCAATGCCCCCACGAAACTCCAAAGGCATGGACGGAGTTGAGGAGGAAGCAGAAGTAGAGGCGTCCTTAGTTGCGATAGAGAAAGGGCGGATGGAAGAGGATTCTACACTCTCTGGTCTGCACGAATTGCCCCAAAATTTAGCTGATCCCGGAATGGTTCGTATCTCTCTACCCAGTGCTCTTCTCAGTCTTGACGAGAACCAGCAGTCAGAAGATACCCAGGCTCAAGGGGGTAAATACACCGCGCAGAATACTTGCCGAATCGAGGAAATCACGCCCGAAGTAGGTGGCACTCACTTTATTCAAAGAACTCACCTAACGGCATTTGCAGCAGGGAGACAACTACCTCTTCTGGAAAGAGCAATACGAATACACAAAGAATGACTTGGGCAGGCTCCAGAGCAACTTTGACAAGCTTGAGTGCGAGTATGGCGAGTTCAAGAGAGCGGTGGAAGAAGCGAGGAGGATAGCCGAGAATATCATTAGTAATTCTAACGCTGAAATTACCGAGCGAAAAGCTGCTGCCCGAGATTTGGAAGTAGAGGTTACGCGGCTGAGATGCGAAGTCTCTAGACTGGAAGTGGAACTTCAAGTCAGCACTGATTCCGATAAGAGGCACTACGGCGAGTTTTGCAGGGCCGAGTCTGAGATAACCCAGCTCAAAGAAGTTATCGCTAAAGCCCAGCGAGATGCTTTCTCGAATGGAGCTCTGGCTGCTGCGCGGTTGGTGATGATTGATGCGGGTAAGAGGGATCTCAATGATTGTGAGAGGAGACTGGCTGAGGCTGAAGAGAGAGAGTTGAAGCTGGTAAGTACGCCAACAAATTTCTAGTTCATTCACACTAGGAGATGCTAAGTAATATATAGCTTCAGCAGCTTCAAGAATCGCAGCAGCAACAAGCTGAATGGGAAGCCAATGCGCGCAAAGAAGTAGAGAAAGATCTCGTGAGTTTTGAGCATAAACAAACTTTGTGGATGTGCATAACCTAAAACAAGTGCTAGAGTGCGAGAGATAGCGAGATCCGCCGGCTGAGGCAAAAAGTAGAGATCCTTGAGCGCGAAAAAGAGAAGTCCTTCGGATCTGGCCCTCGCCCCTCCTTTGGGACTAGGCGACAGCGACGTCTAGGCCCACCCGACCTGGATAGAGCACCTAGTGCTCTGGCCCAATTACAATACGGTTCAAGCGACGAGGAGGTGCAAGTGCCAACGAAGGCTGGAAGAGATAAGGGGAAAGGAAAGGCTTCTGAGGAGTGCAGTGCGCCCAAGGAACCGTTGGGCCACATGGACATCGACCCCGACAGCGGTACGGACATGGATACGGGTGATGGTGATGCTGGCGGGGACTATGACAGCGGTAGAGGTGTACCACCGAACTCTCCTATGGAGGGCATTCAGCCAGAGCCTAATTTCAGCGGTGGCGTGCAGCCACCTGAGGCCGACCCGCAGCAGCAGCCCAGTTCCCATGCAAGCTCAAGCGCGAACTCAAACTATGCTAATCCCATGCGTGCAGCGAATTTCATTAACCGCAATCGGAGCGAAGAGCAAACTCCAAAGACCTACGGCACTGCTTCCGGGCAGAGATTTTTTTTTGAGTCCAGCGAGGACGAAGACGATGAAGACGAAGATAGCGAGAAGCGGTACCGCACCTTTGCTTCTCGACTGCGCCAGGGCGACTCCAGAGCAGCAGACGTGCTCCACGAGACGGTGGTAGCTTCTGCTAAAGCACTTGGTCTCTGGGGGAACCCTAGCGGTGGTCGGAGTAAGGCTGACCAAAGAACTGGACCAACCAGACGGCCTAGGAATGTGGTCAAGTTGCTGGGTGGAAGGTTGGGTAAAACTGAAGATACGAGATGGCAGGTAAGGCTACAGATGATACATCTAAGCATCGGACTGAACTCGCTGGTTTAAATAGGCGCAGTTGCGGAAGTTGGTTATGGAAGTCACTCAAAGCGAGTCCTATAAAGACTTTGCTGCTGCTGAGCAGCCTCCGCAGCATATGGTTGCCGCCTTCGAGGAATGTGAGGACAACCCTGGGCCTCTCAGCATGAAGGTCATTCAGTTTGACTTTGCCAGCGACGGGTGGCGGCGCAGCCGGTGGAACCTTGCGATACTCGAACATTTGGTTGGGAAGGCGAAATCAATCCAGCGTGAAGGCTTACTTGGCCTGCATCGCGCCAATAATGACTACCTTTTCGCTAGGCTTGTCCTCATTATGGAGCGATGCAGAGAGAATTGGTCCAGGTACCAATTCAAGATGACCAGCGATGGCCGGCTTGAAACTGCTGAGGAAAGGAGCAAACGTATTTTGGAGATTGATGCGAGGGAAACAAAGGAAGCCAGGAGTAGAAGTACGAGACAGAGGGTAGGCTTCGACGGTTAATGGAGATGAATCTATCTGACTGGTACTTGTAGATTTGGAAGCGGCGTTCAGATATAGTATCGGCTATGGTCGAAATCAAAACTGGGAGGAGGGAGCCAGATCTGGAAAAATGGGTGGCACTCCAGAAACTTGTCGAGCGTTTGGGAATAGAAGGCACATCTTCGGACGAGGATGGGGTTGCGGACGTAGGCAAGGGACAAAAAGATGGGATATTCATTGTAAGCCGACCGGAATGGAGGGATACAAAAATCGTGAACTACATGGACATGATCGATGGAGCGGAGAGGCAGTTGCTCCATGGCAGTGACGACGAGGGGGAGATTCAAGTTTTGAAGCGGAGAACCCTCCGCGTCAGAGACAATACAGTCATCTCTTCAAGAAACGCAGCCTCGGACCTGCCATCCAGCTTTTACAACAAGCGGTGGCTCCAGGGGGAGACGATCAAGAGACCCCACTGGGTGAATCACTATCTGCGTCCATCCCAGGAGTATTTCTCTCTCCCATCTATTCGGGCAATTCCTAAATAATATCCTTGAAGTCAATGGGAGCAGTGGGAGCAGCAGTTATTACTTCTTATGTACGTACATGTCGCAATGGAATACGAAGTGCAGTTTGAGGTACCATAAACGATTAACTCTGGATACGATGGGAAGTGAGTTTCGTACCGTTCACCTGGTCTGGAGGGCAACGTACTCGGTAAATGTCGTGTCCAGAGATCGCGGTGAGTTTACCTAGCGTTTCTCCAGCGCGTACTCAGCGGGTGCTTGCTGGATCTTGTGCAGCTGCGATCTTCCCTGAGTGCGTATATATATATATATCTGAATGGCATCTCCCTAGATAAAGTATAGCCCAGGGAGATAATCGGAAGGAAGGGCTTCGCGATAATGCGAGGGTGGGTAGAGACGGACCAGCCGACTGTCGATGTGCCTAGCTTTGAAAGCGTCTTTCATTTACGATCGTTCCCTCGTCGAGTTACGTCCCATTTTCTGAGCATCGTCCAGGGCGCAGGTAAGGGACCAATATGCATCGCCCGAGTCGAGTATCTACTAAAGCCAATGGGACGATACATTATTTAATGCAAAGGGGTCTCAAGATTTAACTTGAGTTCACTCCTATAGGTGAGCTAGCCGCCTACAGGAGTGAATACGGCCGGGGTGGGGTGGTGGTTAGATAAGTCCAAAGTGTACCGAAGAGGTGCGAATTTATCTGAAGTAGATATCTCCCTAGGTAGATGATAGCCCAGGGCGATAATCTAGACCGGAGTTGCCGCAATAAGACGAGGGAGCGATAGAGATGGGCCGAAAGTCTGTGTCGATATGCCCAGTCATGAGTCTTTCGTTCACGATCTTCCCCTCGTCGAGTTATCTCCCAACTCCTAAGAGTTAATCGGGACGTGTAATGGCTGCGCAGGTGAGAATCTAGTATAATTCGCCTGAGTAGTTTGTCTAACAATGTCGATAGGGATTTTATGCAAAGTAATCTCAAGTTTGAACTTGAGTTCACTCCTGTAGGTGAGCTAGCCTCCTACAGGAGTGAGTGCGGCCGAGAGCAGGTGGGGGTTTGGGTCGAGGAAGTGAAGTGGCTGTGAGACGATCCGCCGCGCCGCGTCGCCCGTGTTGCCATCACTTCCTCTTCCTCCCACCACAACCACCTCCCCACTCATCTGGCAAGGCCTGGCCAGCCAGATGAGTTCGACGCTCTTCGACAATTATATTTTATGATCTACAAATAAAAATTCTACACACCCCTCTACGTCTAGGTCTTTGATCTAGTCGAACTCTTCTTCCAACTCCAGGTCGGCCTCAGCTTTCTGCCTGTCTCCATCCTGCTGATAACGTTTCCAGGCAGCCTTGAATCGACTAGACGTTACGAGGGACATCCCAGACTGCCGCACCTCTGGATCCTTATCGCCTGGGTCCACATCTTGCATGCTCGTGCCGTGGTAGTGCGCTGGTTTCCAGATGACCAGCGTATTAGCCGCTCCTTGGACGCGAATTCTGAGGCTCGCTTCATAGAAATGACCACCGGCTTCAAATCCACCGGTACGGCTAGTGGTCCAGGAGATGGCGTAGGTGTGGGGTTGATGTTCGTTATGTATTGGTCTGGCTTGGAGCGTTAGTGAGCAGTGGGAGAGAGTTTGGAGGGAACGACCTAGCGTAGTTTCGGCCGAATACGCCAGTAGGTGGTGCCATTTCAGCGTTGCGGAAAGCGATCGTTTCGCCGTCGATCTCGATATGGTATTGGTTCTCTCCCCTGTCAGCGTATTTCAAGCCAGAATCCATCCTGTGGCCATCTAAATCTCGCATAAACGCCTCGAAATCAGTGCGTACATCTGCCGGTGCAACTAGAAGGACCAGATTCCAGAACAAAGCGAAGGCAGATGAGCCCTTGAAATGAAGGGCTTCCGCCTCCTCCTCCTTCAGCTTCCGAAGAAGATTGCGCACCCAATCCAGGAAGGTGTCATGAACGTGTCTTTTATTTTCCTTATAAGGACACGGTCCGGATTGTTCCGGTTGATCTCCCGATCAACCCCTTTATGGAAAGACTCTTCTAGATATGGACGTCACGCTTCTCGTGACTTATAGGTGACTGTCACCATGGTCTGTGCGCCGTAGATAATGTATATAGACTGTGTACTGTACGACTCTCAAGCCCCAGCTTGAGATTCTCATCTATCGAGCATCTTATTTTCTACTTCACTCTCAGAGCGATATCAGATCGGCCCGACTTCATCTCTTCACGAGTGAGCTCAGTCTCGATCCTGATATAATCTCAAGCTCCAA
>NIBX01000155.1:0-31129 GCA_002718315.1 Agaricales sp. HM26-F1
GGCCTCGAATATGTCGACGAGACTCAAAGTCGCGAACGAGACTCTTGCGTGGTCGATCGTTCGAGCTCCTAGAATAGTCGTATATTGAGAATCAAAAAAATGGGAGGCGTTGGTGTCGTTGTGGGTTTGTCGAAGCAATATGATGAGTATAAAAAAACGTTTTGTCGAAGGAGTGTGGGGAAGGGGATGTGGCGTTGTCGTATGAGCAGGATAGGACGAGTGAGACTCTGGGCAGTCTACACTCGTACCTAGAAGAATTGGTGAGATATATATATATATATATATATATAAAAAGGGGGAGGAGGAGGTCGTCGACGACCTCGGGAACAAGTCTCGTACGAGTCGTCGTACGTACCGTTGCTTGAGCCTGGCCTGCTCGTCCTACTCCTCCTCTACACGATAGCATCGAGCACGCCGTCGAGGACTGAGTCTCCCACGGCCTCGAGAACCCTTCCCATCGGACTCGGCGCGTCTGGATGAGCAGTGGAGGCCTCGTCTTGGGGTGACGAGACCGGCGCCTGAGTCGTATTGCTGGTGTTGGCCGGGTTGTCGCTGAGTTGGATTTCTTCGCTCTCCTTTTTCGCGTTTTTCCGAGCCCGTCGCCTAGTGTACCATTCCCGAAGTTTTTGATAGGCGTGGACGAGGAGGTAGGCTGCTACTGCCGTAACAACACCAATGAGGACTTTGGTGAGCACGTCTTTTGTAGTGCTGGCAGCCCCGCCCTCGGATTCCGTTGGTGATGATTCAGGCGGCGGCGAACTGACGGGCGGTGGCGTAATGATCGGAACTGGAATGACCACAATTGGTGGACATTTGCAGTCGCAGATGCAGGAGGGCTCAGGCAACAAGAGAGTCGTCAGTGGGGAGGATGCTATGTGAGGAGGAGTAGACATGGTGGGTAGGAAGAATTATTAGTGACGAATGTGAAGGGATGGAGAATTTTTGAGAGGGCGAGTACCCTGGGAATAGCGAAGTCCATCGTCCAATAGTGCAGTACCGGGTCGGTTTGTCGTCGAGGTCGCCGCTGTAGCCGATGCGGCCTCTTTTGACAACGTCAGAGCCGGTCTCGAGCTGTAGAACCCCTTGAACTTTGCTGAACGCTTCTTGATCGCTCATAATACCATCAATTGCCTTATTTGGAAGGATGATATCATTGATCCTCGTCTGAGCCGTATTCTGAGCGCCGCCCATCCTCTGGGTCTCGGTTACCCGAAATTAACTCCTCAGAGTTTTCATCAAGTTCGTCCGGGGAGCCGTCTACTTCTATGATGGCTTCATCGTCGCTTAATTCAATAGCCGCTATCTCGTCCAGCTTTGATGCGTCTCTCGCGTAGTACGGAATCAGCCGCCGCGTCGCTACTCCCTTCAGGAGTCGGGCGCCGCTTGGTTCTCTTAGTATGTATCCTCCCATGCAAGTGAGAAGGTTCTTGCACTTTATCCTATGTAGTGAGTTACAACATCTTCAAACTTAAGTTCCAAGTTCTGCTTCACTATACCTCAGCACCTACCCTCACAGCCACATTTCCTTTCTGAGTGTCTTCCACTCAACTCGGACTTCTTGTAATTTGGCCTTTTCCTCTCCATCACGCGGATCATTTTTGTCGATGCTCAAAGTCCATGAATAAACTAGATACAGCTAAATATACAGAATGATGAGTGATAGGAACACAGAAGGGTGATCCGCAGAAACAACTACTCCGGGTTCGTATCCCCAGGAAGATTGATCCGCCGCAAGGTTTTCTCCGTGAAACCATAAAACCCCAATAAACCCTCGACGTTTGCCCACATATTCTCGCAGCGAGCAGCCAACCCTTCCTGGAGATGTGACTGTCGCAACGCATACGCATGAAGACCAGAACGAAGGTCCTCGTCCTCGTTCTCGACAGTCGCCCGTCTTCGCCAATCCGCAGTACTCCAACGATGATACGCAATCGTTCGCCGCATTTCCTCCAGCAGCAATTCGACCTCCTCCCTCCATCGCATGGAACGCGACCGGCTGATACACCACTCGACTCGAAGAGCTGATAAAAACAGTCAGATTGCGAGGCAGTGGGAAGATGACATAGCGCACATTACCTTCACAGAGTTGTTCATCCGTAGCGGCACCCTTACCTGCTCCAAGCGCGCTCCAAATCCACGAAGACGTCTCGTTGTTGAGTGCCGAGCCCGCTTGATTGTCCGTCGCGGTGGAGATATTACGAAGATCGCGGGTGCCGAGAATACGGAGGTCGAGTGGAACCTCCTTCTCCATTAGGGTACCCAGTGAGCACAGCGCGTCGCGATTCAGAGAATATCGTTTAGCCGCAAACTGGATTTTCTCGTTCATCTCGCTGATGAACGCCTGGTTCCTCGTCCCAGCATCCTGGCCGGTGACATGCTGCACCCTGTATTTCATATAGCCGTCGCGAGCGCGTATAAACGTTCGAATCTCGTCTAGCGTGTCTCGGCATCGGCCTATGCGAAGATCCCATTCGTATCGGCGCAAATTCTTGCTGCATTGTGCCGTGGATGGTAGTTGGGAGGGTAGATGGAGGAGGAGAGCGTGTGTAGGGGGTGGTGGTGTTCCGGGAGGTTGAGACTGGGAGATACTGGCTCGGATCGCGGCTGCCTCAGGACAGTAGGTCTTCTGTACGTCGAACCAATTGGCCAGCCGGCTGCGAAGCAGGCTGTCCTCCTTCAGGATACTTGCTAGCTGGTGCTCTGTTGCACCATTGCCGAGCTTCGCGCTATCCCTGAACAATCGTCGTCTAATAACAATTAGTCGATGAGGGACAAGCTCGGGAATAAAGTGACTTACTGCTGCTCTTCAAGGTTGAGGCCATCGCTGAGGAACGTGAGGGGCGTGCTGCTCTGGTGAAGCAATACGAGACCGCCGTTCTGCACTTCGGCGTTCTCTTCGCGTGCAAACAAGAGGCGAACAGCAGCTTCCGATGGTGTGTCTATAGGAAAACTGCTTTCAGTAACGTAGGATGAACGGAATCGAGACGGTTACCCACTTTCTCTTTGCACTACATAGGGATTGAGGACCGACTTGGCCTTTCCCTTGCCACGAGCATCACTCACTAGGACCTTAATCGAATTTAGAACATCCACAACTATTTCCTTTTTCCTTTCAGCTATCATTAAGTTTAGGACAAAGTAACGAGTGGCTCAAAATAAAATATAAAGGACATTTCTTTCATTGTTCTTTTGGATTCAGTTTTGGACACTTCCCAATACACAATCAGATCCTTTGTGTTTTGGAATTGCCCAAAACTTAAAGTAAAGTGGCACAACTGAATTGATCATTGAGTTTTGGGCACACTAAACTCAATTCCTTTGATCAAAATATTGGATTGTGTTTTGGAAGGTGTCCAAAACACAAAGCCAAACTTATTGTTTTGTTTTCCATTATGGAATATGTCCAAAACGCGATCCTTTATTCTAAATTGTGGAAAGAGATGTTGGAAACAGTTTTGGGCGTCCTTAATTCGATTGTGGTCCTAGTGACTTCGAACGACGTTCATTGGTTTGTTGTGCTCCTCCTCCCAAGTCTCCACTGCCTTGGTCCACTTGGCCACCTCCTTCGAGGGCATAGCAGTCGTCAAATCTTCATGGGAATCCAGATGGAGCCGCGCCTCTTTGGCCGCTTCCCTCAAACGTCTGAGCAATGCCTCGGCTACACCAGAAAGAGAAGTTAGTCGCGCTCGTTTGTATCTGTGAGTACGTATCTCTCACCTAGGCGAATGACCTTCTTCCAATTGGCGTCGCTACAGAATTTGTTGATTGTGTCGATTCGAGATCCTGGACCCATCTCTCGTGTCATGCTAGCAATCTGGTCAAGAACTGCCCACCCGCGTTCTGGAGCCTCTCCATCAGTGCGACCAGTGTGCAGAGCGCGAGCGAATGCGAATATCTCGCGACAGAAATCGACGTGAGCCGGAAGATGAAATTTGGGGACGAGAAACGTCAAGATGTATCTAGCGAGATCGATCTTGGGATGTAGGGCCTGGGGGATGGTGACGAGTCGCTTGAGAAGGTTCTTGTGCCATTGGCAACCAATATCGTATGAGATTACGGTGCGGTTCGACTGCATGGCTGATAGCACATTCCATAACACATAGTCGACCGTACGATACCTATAGCCTCGTATATTAGCCAATAAACTATGAGGATAGATGTAATCACACGTACCGTTCACCCTTCTGCAAGTCGGCCATGGAGCCTGGCAGATAAAAATCGTGTCGTACATCGCTTACTGCTACTACACCCGTTGACGCGAATCCTCTGCTCGCCTTTGCGTCCGCCTTGTCTATGGCCTGATGAGATTGGCATTCACCGGGATCTTCGGGAGGAATGGAGCTGGGATCGTAGGTCCTAATGTACTCGCGATAAGCTTCCGGCTCGGCGAAAGCGCCTGAACCCTTGGTGAGGGCGGGGTCGATGCTATAACTGGAGACATCCTTGCGCTTGAGCTTTTGATTCCCATCGATGCCGATATACGACGTAAATAGCCAGCCGCTGATATGGTATAATCAGCGACGAGAGATCACAAGAAATAAAATACCACGTACCCTTCCTCCTGAGGGAGCGACTTCCAGTCGTCTGGAAGGTTTCTACCTGGCTGCGGACAGGCCGGACACTTCACTAGAAGTTCGCCCGAGGACGATCCGTGGATCCCCCCCTCTTCGTGCCCACGACCCGCGCGTTTTGACATCTTCAATACGGACCATTCCCTCACCACCATCCGCATATCCTCGTACCGGTCCTGTGCAAGAGAAAACATAATTAGCGATGTACCGGAAGTCTCTGTTTTGCAAGTTACACGTACCGGTATCACTCGAAGACCCGTGTTGTCCGTGCTTCGGACTATCGACCTGTACAAATCGAAACACGGCGCCTTACACTCCAAGGACAGTATTTGCTCCTGATTGAGGAGGCTGAACGTAACGGCGGTCCTAGGGGACTTCGTTGTTGCTGGAAACAGCCCATACCTAAGAAGCTGTAGCACTGGGCCACCTTGAGCTTGTTCACACCCACAACGCGAGATATCGACCGTTTGCTGGCACAAGGAGGTGATGATAACGAATTCAGAATGCAATTTTTTGGGATTGGGACAAGGTATACCCGGAGGGTGTCCGAGATGTATAAAAACTCCGATATCCTTTGTCTCCATACGTTCGAAAAACTTGCCATTCCAAACCTAACTCGAATGATGAGTACTAAGATTGAGTGGAAGAATCGTAGCACGAACCTCGATACGATGAAGTGGGTTGGACCAATGCGCGGTCTGAGTGCACTTCTGACAAAAGAGAGCACCTCCCACACAATCCTTACACCGGTAGAGAAACCCGGTCTCGCTACAGCCCTTCGATTGACAGGTGCGAACACTGCAACCGACGCCCTCCCATCGCAGGAGCTCTTGCAGGTAGTTCTGGCTCTCTTCTTTATCCCATGTTGTAATCGGCCGTTCAGAGGTTTGGAATCGCTTGGTGGGTGCCGGGACAGCAACCGTACTTGACTCAGCGAGAAACTCACTGTGAGAAGACGGCTCAGTGTCGAAAGCTGCCAAGGGATCAAGGGGCTTAAAATGGAGGCGAGACTCGGAGGTAGAGGGAGGTTTGGGGATTCTGTTGTTGCATGGAGGAGGCGAAGGGGCTCTTTTTCGGGTCTGAGTCATTTGCTTAACGTAGGAGACAGTGCGTGAAGAGGAGGAGGATGTGTCTGGTATCGTGATGTCGGTAAAGCGATGAACAGTTTCTCTACTGACGACGCGCTTGGTAGGACTCGTATCGATGATATCAAAATCGAATTTGGCCTTGGTTCTCTTGGTCTTTCGACCTCTGGACTGGGACATGAGGTGATAGGATGCGAGTTCAATGAAGCGCAGAGGATCCAGGTCTCGTGACCCCTATGCATACAAACTTTCATCCATTAGATACACTCCTCCTCCTACACATCCACTTCCAGAACACAGGCCTGTAGCACATTTGTACATACAGGAACCGCGTCTTAGCTCTGTTCGTAGTAGCTTGTTGCGGTATATAAATCGAGAGTCAAACAAAAAAACAATCAAACAAAATCCAGGTCTCGTGACTTCCAAACAAACAAGCCAAATAGCCACAAACACCCTAACCTTTCACGATGTGCCTACTGGCCATTACCAAGGTATAAAGACCATCATTCGGGATATATCGTACATACGTTAATTCGTAGAGCTGAGTTTTTAAAGAAACATAGACATAATAAGTATCGTACTCAGAACGAAGGCCTTCGTACCCATACTCTCGCATTTCCCTTAGAAGAAATCTCGTACTAGAAACATAACGGCCTGGAATCAGGCTCTGACTCTGGATCAGAGTCTCGAGTGTCGTCGTACAGCGGCCAGTCGGAGGGGTTCCAATCCGGGTTCCTATACATCGATGCATAGTACTCAAGGACTTCCGTTCCCAGTCTGTATATGCACACCCTCCGCAACAAGCTCCAGCCAGGGGCGCTCTTCTCTCTGGTATTGCTCCAGCTCCAACCGCCTCCATACGGCCTCCATCACAGCAGAGTCCCACGGCCTACTCCCATCATCATGTTCGGGAGGCGGTGATTGGTATCGAACGAAAGTGATTTGTTGAGAACCATCCGATTCCGATTCAGTGACGTCCCGGAGTGGATTATCCGCGAGGATGGCTCGCTCAGGATTGTGTAACAGCCATCGACGCTGAGTTCGTCGCCACCGTCGCCCAGCAGTTCATTGGGAGTCGAGGCTCCAGATGCAGTGGATGTAGGTGGGTGCGATGCGACGTGCTTTTCAGTCTATAAAAAGTGTACCGTCTAAGATATCAGCCGTCAGTCTCATCGCATAATGGTAGAGTATCTCGCCTCGTTGGAGTTGTCTGGCATGGATTTGTAGGTAGGAAGTCAAGGCACTGCACGCAGTGTTCGATATATATTTACCTTTATAGTATATTCCGACGCTACAATTCAAGGAGGGATATCCCGTCCGAGGTTCAAAGCCCAAACACTCACCGAAAAAAGAGGGACGTGATCCCGTTTGAATCGAAATAAGCTCAGCGTTACCATATGAGGGTTCCCCAAGAGCATGAATCAAGGCACCAACTCATACACTGCATTCAGACCTCCCATTCCCAGAGGTTCGTCCAGTCTCTGTAGCGTTTTCTGTGTGGAGATGACAGTCATAGACCTTGACAGACTGAATTGAGCCCGTACAGGTCTGCGCATGTCTGTGAAGGTGTTTGCAGGTGATCTGCAAAGCCTTTTCCAGGTAGTCTAAGCATTCATCCCCTAACTCTTTGCGCAGGGGAGCGCTGAATGCAGTGATATACACCAAGATACTGAAAAGACAAAATTAAAACTAGGCAAGAAAATCGAAATATGGAGGATAGAACAATGACAAGAAAGAAATAGATGAAGGGAACACATCCATCAACGGGGTCAAGAAAAGCACGGTGGGCGGAGAGGTGAGTGCTAGTCGCGATCTACATATCCTCGTCCCAGTCATTCATGGTGCTCCACCACGAGCCAGGGCCATGATCGCGTCTGACACGAATAATGCCGTACGGACCACGAGTGCGATACTCGAGGTTTGTGGCGGAGAGAAAATCGTCTTCGTCGATAGAAGAGGATTCCGATCTGTCAGATATGGTTTCATCAGTCGTAAGCTGGCTTTCGCCATCCCGTCGGTATCGTCACTCATCTCACTGCCGTCCTCCACGTCGCTGTGACCATCGACACTGAACTCGTCTTGGCTACCAACAGTTGTGCTACTCCCGCTGCAGACCGCCTCGAGGGACCGCGAACGACGCCTTTTACTCGGAAAGGGATCGGCGTTAGAGAGAGAGGTGGGTGATTCCGATCGGCGCCTCTTGAGTGAGAGGGCATCGTGACTTCTATCTTGGGATGCACGGAAGTATTGCTCCATATAATCTACATCGAACCATTCAGCGACAGTCGGAGGCTCGGGGAAAGGTCCCGAGGGGTGCAGTAAGGCGTGGGAGGGGGATAGGAAAAGGGAGTCGTACAACGAATTGGTGGGATAATGAATTCGGTGGTGTCGTTGGGACTCATGGGGCGTAAATCGAGCATATCAAGAACCGGAGAGGGAGTGCGTTGACGAGAACGACGAACAGGCACGGGAGAAGAAGAACGAGAACGAGTGGATGTTCGGAGCTGCAGGATCCGTATCGCCTCGATAATATCTGGATGATGGTTGTCGCCGGCATTGCAGAGGTCTGTGAGAATCGCCTTCATGCGAGAGAGGGCGATCCGTGCGGGTTCACCTATTTCGCGTCAACCCAAGCGAACGACTCCGCGTCGTGAGGGAAGGATCTCCATGCAAACTCGAGAATCAGGACCTAAATCCGCCTTTGTGAGCAATAGCTGGGTCATCTGAAGAATGGTACGCTCACCTGTTCCTTGTACTCTTTGAGAATACACCCAACAGCAGAAGGCTCGAAACCCTCCCTCTGATAAGGATGTATTGACCAGAATACTTTGTTGAACCATACAAAAAACTCGGCTGTGGAGCCGTTCTTACACGCAGCGATGAAACTTGGCATATGCATGTCGACCAAGCGGTGCTGGTGACTTGTCATACACCTCATTGCGCTATGGGTATGGCGTTAGTTTGTAGCTTATGTGCGGTAGACTGACAATATAACCATACCTTTCCATTGGCTAAAATGTAGTTGATGAAGTTGGCTGATAGAGAGCAAAGAGCAGAGAGGAACGTAACGGAGTCCTGGGGACAGCTGAAAAAGTGGGGATAAGAGTCCGACCCCCCTTCTTATGAGTCTAAAGCCTGAGAAAATCGAAGATCGACAGAAATGTCAAGCAATCCGAATCGGAAGCTTAGAATACGCGCGCAAGAAGCGGCCAGGAACCAATGCACTGCTTGCCTCAAAGTAGTAGTACGTCACATCCACGGTATAGGGTGTTATCGTACTTAGGCTCTGGAATCGTTTACGCTCTCAGATCTCGGACCTCGTAGCGTTGAGCGAAGGTTCACTAGAGTAATAAACATTAATATAGACCTAGTGGATTGAAGGACATACCTTCTCAGATTTCGGATCGGCTGTTCTCACTAAAAATACAATCAGACGACGTGAGCTCGTCTCGATAGATACGCCTATCTCACTCAGAGTGAGTGGGCGTAAAGGATGGACTTATAACTCATAGAGCTGAGTCGTATGAAACCCGTAAAACGCCACGAAAAGCGCCATTCTGTGGATGTTCGATGCCATTCGGACGGAAAAACTCACAATTTATATCATGAGTTTGTTGCACTGAACGATTGCTACTATAACAGTTGGCTTCCTACAGCAGGCAGTAGAGAACCAGTACAGGTCAGCATTGGTAAACATTGTGATATAAGATGGCTAACTCATCTGGTAAGGTTTTTTGTGCGTATGCACAAGGTGGAAGGCTGGCGAACGTCAAACGGGTCAAAGCGAGGTGACACTGAACGATTGCTACGATGAAGCGAACACTGGTAAGTCGAGTTATTTGTCGAGTACAGACATGAGCTCGTTTGTTCACATGAAGATCGTCATTATAGAAGGAGATTTGAGTGTCGACAAGATGTTTCCAGGGGTGATCATGGTTCATCGACGTTAGCAGCCGCAGGAGGGTGGTGAAACCATCATGATCAGAGTACGAGTATTACGAGCGTGATAACACAGTCACACGCTTCGCTATAACCTTCATCATCTCCCACTGCTAATTTTTCTTCACCAATTCTTGTTCACAACTTCGCATGGCTTCAAAGAAGTCTCCTCGGCCACGTAAACCTCGAAGAAAAGGCAAAGAGAGAACGGCAGAGGAAATAGAAAAGGTCGCAGCCAGGAACAGAGCTCACTACGTTCGGTAACTGCAACCTCTTTACTTTTCTGGGTAAGTTCTCACTGCAGAAATAAGGAATATTTCTCGTTTGCAGGAATACCCTCTAATCGAGCGATACGAGAAGAGGTTCGTAGTTGTTGTGGACTGCCGGAACATCAGCGCTTACTTTTGATATTGACTAGGCGGCATGAAGTCGTAGCGTTCATCCATTCTACCCTTGGGGAGGGTACTATTGTGCCTTATGATGATTGGGATTGGTGGTGGAAGAATACACCGAGGCAGGAGCTTACGCCAAAGCGACGTGCTCAGCTCGCGGATGCGTCTGCTCGTTTTCGAGCCAACCCCGAGTAGGTTTCTCACAATGTCTTGTATCTCTCTCACGCACTCATACACCCTGTAGGAATCGGGAGAAACGTCGCCTATATGCGAAGGAATATCGCCGGAAAAAGAAGGAACAGGAGTCTTCTCAAAGAGCTCATGGACGTACTCTGGAGTAAGATTCATCATGAGGTAGGGCGCTTCCTTCTCGCACTGCCGCCTCCCTTCTCCGTCTCGAACGATCGATTTTCATGTTCTCTGTACTGCTCGCCCACGAATAAATCATTGTTATATTCTCATCCCAGTAAATCTATTGCGCACCCTGACGTTCAAGAAGGATATAGTAAGTACAATCTTTCTATCTACGCAGTTAGAGCTTCCATAGCTCGAGGATAGATACTAGGATGAACCAGCTGTGATGCTGGGTAGGGGCCCCAGCCGCAGAGCCAGTGGAATGTGTCGATGACCGACTGGTGGTGACACCGCACAAGAAAGATAGGTCGTTAGCGCGTTCGAACGAGACAAAAGCGTTTTGATGATCACCTTGGTCACAGCGAGGGTACACGCAGTGACGTCTTGGATCTGCCGGGAGAGGAGGGAAGGATATTCGTCAGATCTAATGCCTCGAAAACCAGATGACCAAAGGTTTGAACTTACGATAAGACCATTTTGAAGCAGGTACGGTGGATTGACCACTTCGCTCCTCGAATTGGGGAATGCAAGCCACCATAACTCGATGAGGCCACAGAGGTACACTCTGTCTAGGCCTTGCGTGTACATAAACCCGTACATCGGGACAAATTTCTCCAGCCACGCCATTTGCCACGGGGCGAGAGCGTAGTACGAGGACTGCCAGGTATCTCTTAGGAGAATCGACGGCAGATAGCTACGGTAGGTGGGCAACTCACCGACATATTTTGAGAGGGGAAAGGTGACGGAAGGAAGGAAGGAGCTCCAGAGGGCGTAGGGCTTCGACCCTTCAAAGACCCTCGCACAGGTGCGGAAGAGCTTATCTGACAGATAGACAGTTTGAGCGGACGTACAAACAGACCGAGGCTGGATCGGAAGAGATACATATATCGAAGCTTGGAGGTAATCGGAGTTTCCGTACTGCAAAATCTGAGGCAGCATCTCCTCAGAGACGATATGGACGTGCTCTGGCAACGTACTGGAGAGACGGTGCCACCACCTTGTGTGGTGAAGTGGTACTAAGGATCTTTGGTCAGTCTTTAGTGCAAAAGAAAGAAACCGCACCTCCTAGTGATCATATTCATTCTATCTTTAGGTTTCATAGTCGTGAATCTGACCATCTGGTCGGTGAGATGGGGTGGGAGTTTTTTCTTGTAGACTTGGCCGGATGATCTCGTACTCAGCCTTCTTCAAGGAAAACGATCCCCTTTTTCGTATCATCAACCTTACAGGTGTCAACACGGCATTTATTTGCTCTTCGTACGACTACACCTTAAGCGGACAAGCGAAACTATATACAGTTGATTAGGGAATGTGCTTGACCAAATCAAACTCGTAGGCCAACGTGTACTCTGAAGCAGCGGCCGTCCCAACTAGAGAACTTGCAGAGATAGGGTGATTGACGCCGTCGATCTGACGGAGAACCCTGTCCTGTTGCGCGTAGTTTCAATGAGCGATAATCGAATGACAACAACGAGGAAAGAGTAGTTACCAAGAAGTAGTGAGGCTGGGTTCCTCCCAATCGTTACAGCATACCAGGTTTCTCCAAGGACGAGATTGCTGGGCGAGAGAGGGGAGGGTGGCACAGAACCGAGTATCTGCCGTCTCGCCAGGAGAGGATCCGGTGAGGACCTGACAGTGCCGGCTTCGTAAGCTTCCAAATAACGCTCAGCAGCTTTTGCATAGCTGCTGACTTTTCCGAAGCTGCGGTCGTAGACCTTGCGAACGCTACCCCTGCGATGAGCCTAAGGACACAACGACGAACACCGATTAGGCTGAGGAAGACATGTCTGGGAACGCAACTCACCAACTCTTGAATACTCCAGTTCTTCGTCCGACGACAACGTAATACCAAGCGTGGCAACCATCGTATGAAATCAGAAGAGGCAGCGGGGCCTCTGACCAACACGTTGGAACGGTGGGACCTCTCGTGACCGGAGGGTTTCTGGCTGGCTTCGTTGTTGCGCGTTTCTTGCGCCCAGCGTTCCTGCGGGCTGGCTGGTTTGTGAAAGGCCCAGAGGTGGCCCGGCGCTGTGTGAGCTTTGACCAAACGAGATCCTGATACAAGTGGGGGCGGCGGTTGAGATACTCTGACCTATGTGTGATTGCTGTTCCAGTAATATCATAGTCGAGTGGCAGAAGAAAACATACCGTGGGGACCGTCGTTGACGATCTCTGAGCTACCTGCAGTATGGAAACTGGCATGACCTGGTACAAGGATTGAATAAGCTGTGTTGAACGGAGGGAGGGATGGCACAATACTCACTGCCAGAGGAATCTGAATCAACTAAAAAATAATATCGTCAAGAAATTATCGGCCACCTGAGGGAGCTGCTCACCGTCGCTGGACTCATTGTGGCACTATAGAACATGTATGGTATGAGTGGATAGAAAGCGTCGAAGCAGAGGGCACTGACCAGGCGTACCGCGATTGAGAGGCGCAAACAGTCCTACACATGGCAAGAATGTCCTCGACAGGACTGAAACGTATTGGTTATTAGACATGGGGTAAAGGAAGAAAGGATCGAGGCGTTGCGCCTCGAGATACTGGAAGGATTCAAACTCCGCTTCGAAGCTTCGAAAATGGTGGCCTGCTCAGTGGTGATGGATGTGACTGATTGCGGCACAGTAGTCCGAATCGGAGAGTCCTGGTTAGGCATGAAGAGTTCAAAGAGGACTCACCGATGATGCTGCTAACGCTCAATGTCAGGAAGGGATGAATTCAGTACAATTTTCATCTTTCGTACAGTTCACAGACCACCAGTACCTTCGAAAACCCTCTAAAATCACTATGCCTCGTACGTGGACTACCCCGAGCAACTGGAATGGCTGAAGAGCAGAAACCCGAATACGAAAGGGCCCAGTTGAAAGGGAAATCAGCTGTTTCCAGAATTCTTTAACGACACCGAGATCCTCTTCTTGGAGAAATGGCCAACGACAGCAGAGCTCTGGGGTCCGTCAGAGACACCAACACCCTCGATGAAGAGGAGTCGAAGGCTTACAACAAGGCCGCGTCTCGCAAGCAGAATGTGAGTAGCGGTTTGCTTACCGGCTTGATATTTGGGCTGATGCGTCCCCTAGCAGGTGAGACGTGGTTCCAGAATAGCTGCACCGTGTCGCGAGGAAACACCTTGGCTCGTATCATATCCACCCTCATGAGCGTCAAGCAGAATACCTCTCGCGCAAATCAGCTCCTAGAGATTTACGCCAAGAAGTATCGGAGGATAAGATTCTCCCTCTGCTGGACGCTGAGATGGCCGCCACCCCCAAGGAACCTGGGGTTTCTCGCTCCAGTGTACGCATGAAGGCGTATCATCGAATTCGCCAAGAGCAGTGGGATTTGGAGCCTGAAGACGTCAAAGAGCCCATCCGAGAGATACATCGAGCGAAACTTCTCGCTGATGCGAAAAAGGAGGCGCAGGGAGACGGTGTTGAGGCTAACGCCAAGAATGGTGTTGACGAAGACGACCCCGAGATCTTCGAGCGAGCGACGACCCGAGGCGTGGTGCCGGTAAGTTTTCCAGTCGTTCATCTGTCATTCCAGTCTGAGCATGATCGTGCCCAGGATGATGGAGGAGCTACCTACCACGCTCGATGCCATTGTACGCCATGTTTACGACCTCACAGGCGTATACTTGCACGTACTTGTTGGTGGAGTCATGCTACCGGGACATGATATAGCGGTAACGAGGTGAGCTGCTAGCAACAACGAGGAAAAACAGAGAAATATTACTGACTGTAACTTCCAAAGCGTAAGTATGGGACGGACTCCTTCGGGTTTGAACTTCAAGACTGCTCACGGACAGTATTATAATGAAGTCGGAAAGCCATGGAGGGAGTTCATCACGAAGTCGATGGGTAGGTCCAGTTTTAAGTCGACCTGAGACGACAGTACTGATCTGGATCAAAATTTCTAGACGAGGAGCTACTCACGATGCGTGCGCATCGGCTCACGGAGTACCTCAGGAACGGGACGACAGAGTTTCCAAAGGTGAAGAGAAAGTCACAGCAGGCAGTAATCAGCCACGACGATTTGATTTCGATGAACGAGGACCAAGATGAGGAGGTGGTCGAGGCAGTCGCCATTGTAAACCAGACTTCAGCACGTGACTCCACTCAAACGACAACCAAAAAACGACCACACCGATCCTCATCCGTAATATCCTCCTCCTCCTCTAGCTCGGAGGAGGAAGAGGACAGACCTCATGAAGAAGAGATTGCCGCTACCCACACACACTATTGTATATCACTATCCTCGGAGGAGCATCGTCCTCTTCCCGCTGAATTCGCTATCGATCCTACCTTGATTACCGCCTCTTCCATATTCTCCACGCTCCCTAGCCCCTCTTTACGGCCGAACACATTTCTGGTAGAGCCTGAGAATCGACCAGAGGGCCCTGTTGCAACCAGCACCGTTGGCTCGTCTCCACTAAACGAAGCTGCACCGGGTCGCTCCTTCTCCAGCTTCCCTTCCGATCAGTCCGCTGGCCCTTCAGGAGAGCCATTTCCTTCTGCTCTTCCGACTCCGTCATCACTAGCGCCAATACAGCGCCCAGCACTAGTCCAATCCCCATTAACAATGCCTATCATATCTTTTCCGGCACCAGCACCGTCTACACCGTCTTCCCCAGCACCATACACAGTGTCATCCGTGCATTCGCAGCCCGCTGGCATCGCACGGTCCTCCTCTTCTGCGCCGTCTACCTCCGCGACCACAGCAGCTCCTCACCCCGAATTCATAGAGTCACTTGAATATCTCAGGAGACAATCAGACGAGGAGAGCTGGAATCGCATGCTGGACGCTTGGGGAGTATTCGAGGCAGCGTCCAATACCGTGGCATCAATCGACGTTCCCTTGCCACACGCTCTCGTCCTCCGCAGATTGCAGAGTGGATGAAGAGACATCGTCAGCTCTCATTGCGGCCTCCTTTCACGGCAACGGAGGAGGAGTTTCTACCGTCTTCTATAGCTCAGTGGTGGAAGGGTATACAGCCGCGATGGAGGGTAGACGAGGCTCGACCAATGCCTAGTCCGAAGTACCAGAGGCCTGAGACCGGAGACTGGGGCAATGCAGCGTGCGGTGGTCGGAATGGTATTTTTACCGTCCTCCTCGGTCTCTCGTGGTGGCTGCAAGTTATTCCTGGCATCGAAATGCCCACCTTCTCTGCTCTGGTCGCCGATATTCGGGAGTGCATCACACAGTGGACGAATGACGACACCATTATCCGCTCCCATCTCGCACGATCCCAAGGCGTCGATATCGCGTGTAGCTCCGCTCGGCAGCACAGTAGCACCCCCGCCAGCTCGACGACAACCGACCCTTCACCCCAGGTCCCCCCAGCTCAGGCAGCAGCCAAGCGGAGGAGAACGGCTTCCTCGATACGCACAAGCGTCATGAACCGTACCAAGCGCACGAAACTTGGTCGTGGTCAGTGATCAATGTTGCTTGTCCTCGGTTGTATTGGGCGTTTTTTGTTTTCTTGGGTCATCTTCGAGCGCGTTGTGTTTTCTTGCTCTCATTTTCTTGGCCGCTTCACCCCCCTACCTTGTTCTCATTGCTACTCCTCTTGTTTCTCTTCTCTGCTATGCATAGAGGATACTTTAGATCTATTCATTAATCTATGTCTCTTCCTTTTGTTTGTGTGATCCCTGTTCCACGTCTACGGTAAATAGAGTAGTAGTAGAATAAGGAGCGGTGGTGTAGTTTCATTCCGAAAATGACTTCGTTTTTGGGATATTAGCCGTGGCCAATGTGTACGCCTACGGCCAATTTGACTGACAGTTTTTGATGTGATGGCGGAGTGATCCTTGCTCCGTTGAGAGATCAGGCCGAGATGCGATCAAGTCATCAAATGTCAAGGTTTGTGATCCGAGGTCCGAACAGTTTGTAGGGTCCCGAGCTGCATCGACCGAGCCAGATTAGGAAATGTGGCTATGCGCCGCGTTGTAGAGTGTACTAATTCACTACTATACACTTAAGTATGAAGATATACTGACTCACTACATAGGATAAAGTGTAACACTTGTGTCCCCTCTCCCATGGGCCTTCCCTCGTGCTTGACTTGTCCCGCAATCACGTAAGGTCCAAGATATCGATCCTTGATTTTCTTATCTGTAGACTGAATATTTGAGAGGGATTCATCTCGGTAGAGGACCAGATCGCCGATGTGGAAGGGTTCCTTAACGAGCGATCTCCAGAATTTCCTTTCGAATTGTTCTTTCGATCGGAAGCGCCTGTCTGCTAAATTCTCCGCAGCACGCTCTAAATCTTCTGGTCTTCGGGCCAAATGCGTCATTCTCAGTGTTAGTAGCTCAGTCGTAGTCATTCGGCTTTCGAAGCCCGTGGCTAGAAAGGTCCATTCAGCCAGGTCAAAGGGCATGAGGGGATGATTTAGGTGGAGGAGAAAAAAAGGGGAGTACCCCGTCGAAGGTCGAACTGTAATTCGATCGACGAACTGCGCTAATGAAACCATATCTGGCCAGTTCTGGATACGATCTCCACAGAACTTTGTCAGAGCCTCGCGTATAATGAAATGACCCCGCTCTACTACTCCGTTTGCCTGAGAGTTGTACGAGCTTATTCTAATCTGGGGAATATTGAGATCTAGACATATCTTTCTGAACATTCCTCTAAATTCGGCACCGTTATCTGTAGTGATCTCTCCAACGCAGCCGTAGCGACAATATATTTGTTCGAAGAAGAAGCTCTTGACCGCCTTGGCCGTGGCCTTCTTTAACGCCCGAAGTTCGGTCGCGCCTGTGAAGTCGTCGCGTGCTGCAATAATGTATCTGTATCCTCGGTCCGCTCCGTTATTCTTATTCCCGAATGGCATAACCATTGTGTCTAAGTACATGCGCTGGAAGGGGAACGAGGGGGTAGACACAGTAGCAGGTAGTTTCATTTTTACAACCTTTCGTATTTGGCAGATGTGGCATGTTCGGACATGGAAGCCGACGTCGGCTCGCATCCGCGGCCAGTAAAATCGGACGTGTAGTGTTTGGAAGGTCGCTTCTTCTCCTCGGTGCCCGAAATTGTCGTGTGCCTCCTCAACTACGCGTTCTCTGGTACTGAGATCTAGAAGCACTTTGAGAGGGAAACCATGGTCATTTTTCTTGAATAGAGTTCCCTCCTTGTAGTAGAATTCTCCGACTTTCCTGATGAAACGACGAAGTTTCTGAGACTTTGAAAAGTCGGGTACTGAGCCATCAATGAAGAATTTGATCACATCATTCAGGAACTGATCACACCGAGGAATTTTAATGTCGTTTCCCTCCATCAATTCTCCCTGGTATGCTTCGATCTCTGAGCTAATCTTGCTGTCTATTTCTTCCGCTCTGGCCTTCAGATTCGGATATCCTGCTGTCTGGAACTCTACTGTGGGGTAGCCGAGCTCTGCCCCATTCAAAAACTTCTCTATCTGGGTCTGGCTAAGCTCGAAGGGCCTAGTGAGGTGATACATGCCTCGGTTGATACGGTATACTCTCTGGGATGTCCGTTCGCTCGATCGGTTATGCGCTGGAAGTCCTACTGGAGAACGCCAATCGCAGTCTGGTTCTTGATACATGAAGACTCCGTCGTTCTCATACCAGTTAGTATCTTCTGGCACGTACTCTTGGCTTGTGTGCGCCCGCCTTGATAGTGCGTCTGGAGCTTGAAACTCTCTGCCGGGGACATGGTGCAAGGTAAAATGGAATCCTAGGATACCGCAGATCCACCTATTCATGGCTGCGTCCATTACCAGGTCTGGTTTGTTGACCATCTGTTTGATAGCTGCACAGTCCGTTTCGACATTCAGGTTCTTTACTCCGACTAGAAAATACTTCCATTCTCTGAGGGCTCGGTATAGACCATAGAGCTCTAGCTTGGACTGTGAGTAGCGCGACTTGACTGGGTTCAACGGAAGTGATCCGTATCGGGCAGGAACGCGACGGCCATCGTCCTTTTCTTGGGATAGGATGAAACCGATTGCGTTGAAGCTAGTATCCACTGACAGGTACACCGGTTTTTCTGACTGATAGTCGATAGATTGCAGACACGGCGTCTGGGTTACAAGCACCTTGAGTCGCTCGAACGCTGCGTGTGCCGCTTCGTTCCATTCAAAGGGTACGTCCTTTTTTAATAAGGCGTTGATTGGTCGTCCTAGCTCTGAGTACTTGTTGATCCATAGGCGGACTTGGCTACACAAACCCATAAAGCCTCGAGCTTCCTTCAGGTTCGTTGGTACTGGCCAGTCTAATATCTTACGGACGCGCTCGTCAGTCGGTAAACGCCCATTTGAGGTAATGTTCTGTCCTAACACGATAACTGATTCACGGCAAAGCTGAATCTTCTTTCCTGATACAGTGATCCCAGCCTTCTTGATGCGATGCAAAGCCCTGTTCAAAGTCTCCAGGTGTTCGTACACAAAACGTCTCACTCTGGGGTTCTCGGTCAATCTTTCTGGGTTGCCGTGTTCGTCTGGGTACTTAGTACTTGGCCCGCGAACTGTCATATCATCGATGTAAGGTGCGATATCGTTTTCCATGGTAAACAGAAACTCAAGACATTTCTGGAACTCAATAGGCGAGTTTGTATATCCCATAGGTAAAACTGTTATTTGCAGGAGACCGAATAGTGTCTGGAAGGCTGTCAGTTGACGACTTGCTGGTGCTAGAGTTCGCGCGTCGAACGCCCAGAAGAGGTCTAGTACAGAGTTAATCTGACCTCCTTGGAAACGCTCGATAAATTCATCGACTACTGGCAAGGATCCCGCTTCCCTGATACTAACCTGATTTAACGGTTGCAGATCGTGGACTATACGGAGGTTTCCGTTTTTCTTAAGGACGCAGAACCATCGAGACTGATAGCCGGATTGACTTGGTTCGTAAACTCCCATCTGTATCTTTACCCTTAGTGCTTCGAGGACCTTATCCCGTATCCCTGGAGGAATAGGAATCGACTTGTACGTCCAAGGTATGTGTGGTCTCAGAGGGAATATATACGGTGAGAAGTATCCTGGATGGAAGGTCCCCCTTTCGGAGTCCTCCCAGGCTATTGCTGCTTCATTATTAACTACTATCCACTGTAGGATCCTTGCTTCGTCACTCGTCAGGTATCCGTCTGCGTTGATCTCGAGAGAGGCCATTCGCTCCGTCGATATCTTGTTAGTCGGTTCAAACGGTGGGGCCCTGGTCGGTACTTTAAGAAGGTCAGCTAGAGGATCATGAGGGAATTTTCTAGTAACGATATCTGCTAGGTCTATGGGAAAGACGACCGGCTTTATCTTGTCTGCCACTTTCTTGTACATGCCATAGATGGCTACCTCTTCTTGATTCTCGGTCATCGACACGACAATATCCTCTTCCTCTGGTGAGTACAGTTCATTCGTATCTGAGTCCAACAGCAATCCGTGCTGTACTAACGCATCTATTTTCTGGGATAGCTCATTCGAGGCTAGAGTGCATTCCGCCTCACTCATTCTCTCGCCTAGCTTACTGCGTAAGTTCTCATAGTCTCCTCTTTGTTTACGCGTTCCCAACTCTTTACTCATTTGTCTAGGGGGCTTGTAAGTCTCGTCCTCGATCGGAACAGGCTCGAGAGTCTCGTATTCTGGCACGAGGCCCCAGGGATGGTCGTTTGCGAAGGATGGGTACTCCGCGGGTTCATACGCAAGGGGGTCAGGCTTCAGCAAGTTCATAGGTGAGTATCTTGATTGTTCGGCGTGTGATAGGGTCTCAAACGAGTACGAGTAGGATGCTAACTCGTCCTTTCTTAGGTCCTCTGTCATGGCGCTTGCCTCAGTCACTCGAAGTTCGGGTGCCAAGTCAACTGCTATTGTATCCAGCTCAACTGGAGCCGGTTTCTGTAGTAAGTCCTCATCCATTCTACTGTTATCGAGTGGATACGGGTACTGGTAGTACTCCTGGGCATACCACTCGGTCTGGTCTGTCAGCGCTGATACTAACTCTTCTAGGTCTGGGGGCGTCGTTAGCCATGAAGCTTTGTAAGAAGGTTCGTTCGTCAAGTTGTGGATTTCAGATTGAGAGGGACGGAGGTCTGGATGGATAGGAAGGGTAGGTAGGGATGGTATATGGTCGTGCGGATAGGTAAGCCCGAGTTCGTTTCCCACTTCGATAGCACGCGAGTCGTATGGCAACTGACCCGTATTTTCTTCAGGAGGCTCTTCGAGGCACAAAAGGTCTGAGTCGCTAGTAAATAGGTTAAAGAACTCGTCCTCAAGACGAGAGATTTCTTCGGTAGTTAGTTCTGTGGGCTCACTCGAGCAGCCGTCTGTAGATAGGTAATAAAGGTCCGAATCGATACCTCTGTGATAATTACTGTGCGAATGCGACTTGAGTTCGTTAGATTGAGGCTCGCGTTCACCCGTATTTGTGTTATGTTGTACCAGTAATCCATATTGGGTTCGTACAATGGGTAGAACGATACAGGAGGGGTAGTAGAGCGCACAGTGATAGTACAACAACAAATTTAACAAGGGTTGAAGGAGTGTGATGGTAAGACATTCGTTGGGAGAATAAAAGAAGGACAGTGTGGGGTGAACAAACAATACTAAGGGGTTACGGAACACGTATGCGAGTGCAAAACGGTGGAGAGTAGACTGCATCACTAGCGCAATTGGGCTAACAGATGAAACAGTGTAAAACAAACCCACTTCCAGAAGAACAGGAAAAAGGGTGTAGAAGCCATGATGGCGAAGGAGTATTCGGAGGTGAATAAGGCAGCTGTCGCAAGAATGATGAAGGGAAAGGGAAGTTGTCGTCCGTAGGTTAGAACATAAGCAAGGATCGATAGAAAACTGAGGATTCTCGCTCCGTTGACGTTTATCGATATCATCGTGCCGACGTCGTCGAGGACTATAATCGTATGAGATTGGTGTTAGCTCGAAAGGAACGGTGCTTACTCGTTGGGTAGGGGAAACCGGCCTCTGGGTTGCAGAATGAGCATAGACTGGGCTCGGAGTAGGAGGGTGGAGAGGCTGTGATCGTTTCTTCCATTTCTCTGTGAGGGGTCGATTGCGGCTGAGGGGATGGGCTGCTGTCGCTCCCTGAGTTGCCGTTGGCGAGTGGTACTGGGGTTGGGTTTCGTTCGGTCCACCCTTCGTAGATTCCCCAGCTGGAAGTCTCGGGCTGGACGGACCACTGCGTAGTTGGTCCTCCTCCTCCTCCCCATCCGTTTCCATTGGCGTTGAGGGCGGGCCCTGTGGAAGTGGAGGCGGTCCAGCCCGTATGTTCGGCTGGAATGCTAGGAGGACTGCTCGGGCGAGGTGGAGGAGCTGCGTATTCGATAGTTGAGAGTGTTCCTCTCCAGAAAACGCCAGTCGTTCCCGTAAAATCTGCGCGGCTGCTTCGTGTACTGGTAGGTTGAGCTGGGATTGGCGATGGTGCTCCTGGACCTGGTCCTCCTCTTGCTGGGTCCACGTCTGGTTGATCGTCGGGTAGACGAGTCGTTGTTGGCTCCCAGTCGTAATAGGAGATGGTGACCTTGCCACCTGGGGGGATAGAGTCGGGAAAGGAGTTCCTAAATCGAAAGAAGTCGGTTTCTTCTTGGGATTCAGTATGTGTGGGACGAAACTCACCAGCTCGATGTGGTGTTTCGTTAGTAGGGGGCTGAGAAGTCGAAGATGGTTCATTACTTGTATTTCTGAGTGTTTCGATAGGAGGAAAGAGATAAGCGGGCATATCATGATGAGAAGGAGTCGGTGAAGCTGGCCTGGCAGCTGAAGATGAAGTCGTATTGGGAAGAAGAGTCGCCGAGAGAGTTGCAGTCACATTGGCAGGATCGAAAGGGTGAACAGGTGCTAAGGAATTGAGAGGGGAAGTACCGTGGCTAGCGGGCTCCTGCGGAACATTGAGCTCGTTTGAGGCCAATTGACTTTGCAACGGACTTACTAGAGTAGGGATAGAGGTGCTATGGTCTTCTGAGTCGTTGATGGAGTAATCATCGTCTTCCTCCATTGAGTAGCCGTTGACTAGACCATCGTCTCGCTCGACGTTTCGGTACCTAGAGTAGCCGCCGTGATAGTCAGCCTCGTTCATATCATCGAGTGTCTCTGAATGAGTATGAGATGAAGGAGAGCTGACATCGGACATGATGTAGCTGTCGTTGGCCTGAGTGTAGTTGAACGAGTGGGTCTCGTTAGCAGGCGCCTGGCTTTCTCGATAGAAGTCGGAGGCCATAGAGGGGAGATGAGCCGTGTGACGAGGTACCTTTCCTCCATACTGAGGGTGAAGCGGGTTTGGTACGTCAGGCAGAGAGTGACGGAAGTAAGATGGACCAGATTCGTCCATGAAGTGCTGCATTCTGGCCCGAGCAGCTACCTTGATATCGTGAGGGATACCAAGTCCAGCAATGTGCTCATGAAGAGCGAAGAAGTTCTGTTCTGGGTGATCGGTGCCACAGCTGTCAAAGAGATGGCCGAGCGTCTTATCGAAGGCCTCAGAACGTCCAGGAAGGGCCATGAGATCGCTGATGAGAGCATGGTGGAAGTTGCCTTCCCTAGCGGCGCGAAGGAGGCTGGAGGAGAAGGTGTGACGGGTACAAGATGTATCATTCATCTTCTGGACGATGAACAGGGCTACAGCGTCGACATCGGTGTGGCAGCGAGAATGGAGGTCCATAGGGTCAGTTTCAATGGGATTTAGGATTGTCACAAGAGCGGTAGTTCTGGGAAGATCGCGGAATACAGATATATTGGGGTCGGTACGCACGAAGCCAGAGGCAGCTTCTGGATCGTGGATCGTAGCATCAGCCTTGACACAGAGCCAAGTCTTAGCCAGTACGCGTCCGTCGTCGTCGACTATAGTGAGATGGTCGAGGGGAGAAGCATAAGGAGCCTTAATATTGAGTTCGGGCCTGCCGTTGTTAGTGTGTCGTCGGAGATATTGATTATCGCACCTCTCACGAGCGCGATTCCATTCGCGAACAGCAAGAGGGTTAGTACATTCAGCTCTGAGAGGCGTAAGATGACGGAGAGTGGGACAGGGGAAATGAAAAGGCTGGTAGGTGTTGAGAGAACCTATGCCAGCGAATATATTGAAACTGGGGGAAGAGCTAGTGTTGGGATAGAGGGAACGAGGTTGGAGGGGAGGTTCTCTTCCAAAGAGAGTATCGCTCTCTGTAGGGTCCTCAGGGTGATCCTGGGGAGGGGGCGCTACTCGACCCGACGTTCTCTCGTGCGAGAGTATGCTTGTTGGGTCGCCTTCCCGCTCGCTTCTTAGGGGTGCGGTTCCGTTTCCCCGAGGGGTTGTCGAGGAACATGGGGGCCGACGTCGATCCCTGGCTGCTGCATGGTCCGGTAACTAGCGCAGTGGGCCAGTATTAGTAGTGGAGACATTTTGTTAGAAGCTTGTGGACTTACAAAACGGCGGTGAGTGAGGTTCCGGAGGCGAGGGCGTGAGCCTTCTTCGTTTGCTGGGGACTGAGGTATAGGGGATAAGGAAGGGATAAAAGGGAGTTGAGGTATCACGTACTCGATTGGTGGAGACCTGCGGGGTCTGGGTAGAGTAGGCGATTCGTAGAGGAGACTGTGAGGAGTGTCAGCCAGATCAGAATAGGCTGGTGACGTTGCTCTACTCACTGGCAAGCTCGTCGAGTCCCAAGCTGGTTGATGAGGTGGGCTCGGTGAGAGTTCTATAATCTCTGTATCTTGCGAAGCCAGAGTGGCTCTCTGGAGTTCGTGTACCGTTAAGAGATATTGAGCTAAGAACTCCCAATCAGTTTCACCCAGGGAGGAGACGAACCTCTCGACGTCTGAGTCGCTGACAGCGGCAGAGGCGACTGGTGCAGTGGAGGAGGCGGCTGAGTCGGGGTCGTAGGGTAGTCCTGATCGGGTTGTGAGGAGGGGATCTCTGAATCCACTATCGAGAAGAGCATGGTAAGTCATACGGGCATAATCTTGCTCATGGGTAAGATTATGTACCTCTCTCGTCTCGATTGGAGGGGTTGCTGCTCGGGGTATTACTTGTACCCTTCTCGACAGCGGGACAGGTGACGGAAACGGTGGTCTCGGAAGCGGTGGGATCGGTGGAGAAGGAAACACAGAGGCTACCGTGCTCAACGATGAAGACGGCCTGACTGTTGAAGGTGTAGATGGTGGAGACGTTGGCGGGGAGGTGGGAAGCTGCCAGAGCTGAGCAGAAGAGGCGTTGATAGGAGGGAGAAAGGAAGCAGGGGAAAGAGGTGGGGAAGGAGTGATAGGCAAGGGTTGCCTCGTATTTAAAGGAAAAGCCGTTATTACTCCCGTAGGTATAGATTGGTTGCCAGTGAACTCTATGTTGTACGATGCTACTTCCACATCGTTATCGAGCACAGAGGGAACTGGATCTGAGTTCTCCAGATAGAACTTTATTTGCTGAACCAGTTCTTCAGCCTGAGCTCGAGTCAAGTCGCCTAGGAGTTCGGGTTGCAGGTTCTCAGATGAGTTGCTTCCCTTTTCTGGAGAGCCAAGCTGCTGGGCGTTTCGAGTTTTCTCAGTGGCTTCGGCATTCAGTAGCTGCTGGAGTAGATCCTTAGATATAGTATATTGTTGTTTAAGCCAGTAGGGGTGTATGCGATGGTCATCGTCGCCAGAAGGGTCGTCGTGGTCAGGAGTAGAAAAGGGTAATAGCTCCAAGCTGGTGCGCTGTCCCTTGTGCCATTCTTTGAGGGAACGTCTCTCCTGATCTAGTATCATACCCTTAGTAGTATAGTCTACCTTTTTGCATCCAATCGAGGGAAAGCGTTCGTCGAATAACCCAAGAGGGTCCGTAAATTTCAGGATCGTTAGGGCGTCGTCGGGAGGCTTCCCAGGATACGGGTTGGTGGATGGTTCAGGAGGAGCGTGCTGACCCTGCAATCACCATCAATGGTGATGTACTAATTCAGTACACCACCACCATCCATGTTCTTGTAGTAGTTAGTACACCACGACGCAGCACAAATCGTGAAAACAATGACCTTAGCATGGCTTGAACAAAAGACCACATAGAATAGATAGATCATACAATCATGCATGCTTCAACCACTACACCAAGGAGCTGTATATTAATACTTATTGAACCTCAATCATATTCACCTTCCTCTCAGTATTATAATTGTATTTTATCTCTTCAAATTGTATTGTACATCAAACTCTGTCTTATTACTATTGTTTTAACATTTACTAGTCCTTGTAGAAATACTTTAATGTATAATCTGATAGAGAGAACAAAACTCATTCTATTGGACTGTCTTTCTTTTACTTTATATATATATCTCCCTAACACCCCTAACCTCCCCCTAACCTCCCCCCTCAACCTCCCCTAACTTCCCCTAACCTCCCCCTAACCCCCTATCCGCACCATCAGCCCAGGGGCTAAAGCCCCTGTGCTGATGGGTCATTACACACTCTAAAATTGAGGAAGTTTATGATGAGGAAGTACCCTATATATTTTATGTTTAATTAGTAGTTATATACTCCCTCTTGGTGTAATGGTTGAATGATGCACTGCAAATTTGATGCACCCATCCATAAGGTCTTTTGTTCAAGCCATGCTTGAGCCATCTAATTTTCGCAATTTTGTGGCTGACGTGGTGTACTGAGCTAGTACAAGAACCTGAATGGTAGAGATGTACTGAGTTAGTACACCACAATCATTGCCGATGCAGGATCTTATGGAGGAGCCAGTAGGTCGATTAAGTCGTCAGGTACGCCAGTATTTGCATAGGTGTCGTTCATAGCCTGCAGAGCGTAGTTGACCTCACTAGAATAGATCTTAGAGAGATCTCCGTCGCGTTCAAGATCCCAGTTTTCTATCGCATGACGATTCTTTGAACTGAGACAGACCCGTATGGCTGGATCGTACCGGACACAATCCTTTCTTGTATGATAGAACCATTTGCTCCAGAGAGGAGATCGTCGGCAGAGTCGTCTAAGATAAGAGCAAGGGGTAAAATCAGTCTCCGCCTTTCGTGAATTCAGTCCGAGCCGGTCAGTGAGAACATTCTGAGGCCAGTTACAGTGAAAAGGTCGTTGTTTCACTGCTTCTTCGAGAGGGAGTAGCGTTTTGACGTAGCAAGTGCCACCAAACGTGATCATCTGGTAGATCTTCTGTTGGGCTTCTTCGCTCTTTTTCTGTTTAAACTTTACCTCTTGGGCTATCTCTGCATCGACGTAGAGATCCCGTTGTCCGTCATGAGCCTCGTGATAATGAGTCAACGGGGTCTTTCCGTCCTTAGCCTCGCGATCTGTGCCCATTCGAGCACAACTCAATAGGTCGTGTACTGGGTGCCCTTTGTCTGTTCCTTCTACTCGGCACTTTCCACACAGGATTCCTTCAGCTTGCTGTCTCTCGTCGTATGCCTCGTATAGGTCTGATAATGGCAACTTCGCATCTCCTCCCATTCCTGCTTCGTTGAGACAACGGCTGCAGAACTGCGCTTTGAAGGGGAGCAGGTCATCTGTATGGTACGCCATCATCATTTCCTTTTTAGGCAACAGGCTCTGAGGAGCTTCGATCCTGAATTCTGTTCCATCCGGATAGCTTCTGCGGTCTAGTGCTCTCTTGAATCGCCCAAACGAATTTTCCAATTCTCTCTGGGTAAGGCCGCTTGGGGACATATCTACTGTCATTCTCTTTTTGGGGAATCTTGCCTTCCCCTCGCCTGTCTGTGGTTCGTGAACTGGTTCACTTGAGGACTTTACTCTTAGTCCTCCTTCCTCATCGTCATTGCTCTCGGCTTCTGATGGCGGCGGTGTATTGCTCAACTGAATGGTAATGGATTGAGGAAGGAGCTCTGCCTTAATCTCAAATTCCTTTCTATTGAGTTCCCGTTCCAAGGTAATCTTGAGAGAAGTGAGCGACTCGCGCGTTTCTTTCTCAATCTGAGCTGATAGTGGTTCGTCCTGGCTCGCTTCTTCTTGGACCTGGAGCGCAGCACTATCACTATCCTCTTCTCCTTCCACGTCGGAGTGCGGCTCCCACGCGGACTCTATTGCTCTGCTATCTTCCTTATCGTATCTATCCATCGACGCTCCACTGTCTTGGTGCATTGATAAGACGAATACATCGTCATCGTCCGGTAGGGTAACCTCATCTCCATCTTGGTATGCTACATTCACCGGTATCTCGGGTACCCTAGTCTTGTAGAATAGTCTTGAGTCATAACCTAGAAAACTGTGTAAGCCTCGAAATGGTCTGATTGCAATAGAAAATGTGCTGTTCCCAATTGTCGGGTGTCGAAATTCTAGAATAGCTTCTTCGTTAGTCCTGATAATAGAGACGCCGTGTTTCTTCTGCCATGGCATTCCTAGGAGAATATCGAACTTAGCATTAGGACCGGAGACCCAAAAGGAGTCTTCCGTCCGTATTCTGGCTTCTCTGGCTAAGAGCACATCCGCCCGGATGTTCTTCACAATCCGGCTGATGTTCTCTACCCCACCATTTGCGTCTCTCATGGGTATCTCTTCCCTATCTTCTATCCGGCCGTTCTCTAGTAGACCTCCTGGCTCGATTAGCTTCGCATTCACCATATTCAACTGAGAGCCAGTATCTACTATGCCTAGCATCTTTCGTTTCTGTCCGTCTACAATTATTTCCAATTCTAAACGTATCAACGGAGACTTCTCGATGTCTTCTTCAGCCACGAATACATTGTGGATCGGGCGGTTACCCACCGCCTTGGTCAAACCGTTAGGTATTCCTCGGATGACTGAGGAGAGTGGTCCGGAGACCGTTATCTTAGATAGATCGTCTTCTTCTTGATCTTGAGGTCGGACTCGCTTATTCTTATTTTGGAATGAATTAATAGGATTGCTCAGATGTCGATCGGACACCTGAGGATGCCTGTGGTGGTACTCGTCTGCAGGTCTGGTCTGCTGTCTCACTGGTCTCAATTGCGGGACGTGCTCCATCTCTACTACCCCTGATTGAGGCAAGGCTGGACCGTCTATATCAATTGGAGTTGGATCCTTGGCTACAGTGAACTCGCCTTCGCGCCGAACTTCTGGTTGTGATGGAATCACGGAAGGTTCCTCGGAGACTCAGACAGAGTTTCCGGCTTGATTAAGTTGACTATGATCGGTTCCTGGGGCGCTTACTGGAGAAGAGGAAGGCTGCCGCCGTGGTAGGCTTTCTGGTGTGGAAGGGGGTAGTGTGGTAGCAGTAGAAGGAGGCGTTGATGCCCCATTCACAGATTGTTGCGTAGGTTCTTTCTGTATCTCGGTGGAAGGCAAATTGATCGGAGTGAACTGAGTGGACTTGAGTGTGCGCTCCGTATGTTCTCGTCGGCGTTGTCGGGTTCGATCGATAGGAAGTGTTGACTCAATTGCCTTCTGAGTTGGCTTGGGGTTTGTTCTCAAAGAGCGTCCCCATCTTCCTTCCTCATACGGGTGTGGAAGGGCTTTCTTGGTGTCGCCCACCCTGTCTAGGACTAATGCGTCCATCTCCGCTTTGACGGTTTTGATGGGATCAACTGGGTAGAGCTGGCCTCCTGCCACATAACACATTCCTTCTATTATTTCATCCATTTCCTTCTCGTTGTCTTCTGGGCCATACTCTGCTTCACATAACAAGTTTGTCGACATCTCCCAGGCGTAGGCCTCTTCGTAGCCGTCGTCTACTAGCATGCATCCAGAGAAGGAGTCGGCCTGCACCGGCATCTTTCCCTTCTCCTGGGTCGTCTTCTTCTTCTCGTGGTACTTTGCCAGCGCTGCTTCTGCCAGTGTTTGTCCTATAAACTGGCGTTGGATCGCGGCACCGTCTTGAGACCATCCAGTCGGTAAGTTTTCTACAATGCCTCTTTGTTCGAGCTCTCTCATCTCAGGGCATGCTCTTATTCGGCAGTTCTCTTTGCCGCAGCCAATACAGCGTCCACGGAAGGGGTTCTGTTCCTTCCAGGCTGGAGGTGGTGGTGCTGGTCCCCAGCGTCGTGGGACTGGAGGTTGGTAGAGAGTTCTGGGCTCGGCAGCATGGGTAGGATAGGCTCTGTTAGCCTGGGTTGAGGGGTATAGCGGCGCCGCTTCGCGCCTGGAGTTCGATAGTGGTGCGTTGCTTGCTATCGAATTCATCATTATCTTTAGTTCACTCATCTGCTTCGTGAGTGTATCCAGTGTCCTGTCCTCTTCAGAAGGGCTCTTCTTGGTCCCGTACAAATCCTTCATCTGCTCCTGGAGAGCATTCGCTTCATATTCCTCATCATCATCATCGTCTGCCGACCTTCGCTTCGTCTTCCGTCTACTCGCTCTATCCTTCTTGGATTTTCTTCGACTCTTCTTGCGCGGCTTGCGCACCTCCTCTTCGTCATCATCATCATCCTCACTGTCACTTTCGCTATCCTCTTCCTCTTCGCTATCGTATCGTCCTTTTCGCGACCCAGAGTTCCGACCGAAAACGTCAGTCACTCGCAACTCTGCCGGCAATTCATCGTAACCGTTTTCTCGGTTCAACAACTGGTTCTGCGCCGCCCAATCGATCTGAGCCATATTCCAAGGCTTTCGATGGTCGTGAAATGGGTATCCACCTCGCAGGATCACGTCCAGGTTTCGTCTCGTCCCTTCGCCGATACCTGCCCAGAAGAAGATGTCCCTCTGGGACAGTGTTATCTTCTTCTTATCTAGGAGTGGCTGAGCTCTCGACACGTACCCTCTGAGGTACTTCAGCCAGTCCTTCATCACCCAATGGCGCTTCTCTCTACACTTCAGTAAGTATTCATTCAGTCTCTTTAGGGTATAGGTGAACTCCTCCATCTTTTCGTCATAGAAGAGGAGTAAGTCAGCGGCGAAACCTTCCCAGTCCAAGTCTCGATAGGAGGGGAGGGTTCTTATGAAGCGGTATATTTTCATGGTGACGTAGTCCTGTACGTAGTCCATGACTTCTTTCTTAGAGAAGCCCAGTGTATCGCACATTCGTTTGTAGCGCATAATCCAGGTCTTGACGGTGTTGGGATCACCTCTGAATCTCTCTGGGGCAGAGCCTTTGCCTGCCTGAGGTGGCATTGAAGCTAGCTTGCCCGTCTTCTGGGATAAGCTGCTATTTAAGTAAGGAGGGATGTTCTGGGATCCATGACCCGTCGTTCGTTCGGTGTCCACGGGCTCGTGTACGTGTCGGTTAGCATATCCGGAGTCTCCCAATGGACCCTTCGTTGTCTCTGTGAGATCCTCGGGATAGTATATGTTATCGGGGGGCCGTTCGCCTCGTCGTCTGGAATGAGCTGAAGGGAATGTAGATAGATAGGGACTGTCGTTGGAAAACCTGGGTCCGATTGGTCCGCTAGGTTGTCCATCCTCTGGGCAGTCCTCTCTGTCTCGGACTCCACCCACTGCTCCATCGCCAGCCGGTGCATTCTCCACTGATCTGCTGAAGATATGTGAGAAATCGGTTGGAGGCGATTCCGATTCTGTTCTCGGTGTCTCCGAGATGATGTGTGGTGGGGGTGACCTGCGCCCCTCATTCGGTGAGAATCCTCTGTCCATCGCTTAGATCCTATGCAATTACCTATTGTGGAATGGAGGAAAGGAGGATAGGTGTGTTAAAAGTGTGTAACTGAAGAAACCCCTCGCGGTGGGCTCCAGCTTATGTCGCGCGGAAATCCGGTTCTTGGGAAGTGAACGCTCCGCCTCGGGAGAAAAAGGAAAGTAGCTGATGGGCTATATCTCTAAACCGTAAGAAATGGTTCAGATATCGGTAGTCCTTAAAGAAAGGACTAGGGAACAGAAGTGATAGCTAGGTAGTAAGGAGTACGCAGGAAAGGTGGTCGGCGGTGTTAGGGCGTTCGATTGGTTGTGTTGGCAAACACAAGACAACCGCAGAGTACAGTGATTGACCAAAGAGTACT
>NIBX01000156.1:0-23774 GCA_002718315.1 Agaricales sp. HM26-F1
TGCGCGATCGCAGTTCTGCAACCATTGTTACTCAGATAATCCAATTAAGGCTCGTACCCATCTGACGGTAGATGAATTGTACGCCGGGTACCACGAGCGACGAGCCATCGAAAGAGACACCCTGTGCAACTACTGTAAGAATGAAGGAGGCAGAAATTCCTCACTTCACGATACATTAGATTGTGGGCGACTCAGCAGGAGTCTCCACAACACTCTGGAGGACGTCATAACAAGGCGTAAAACTCCATTACAGCAGTACCATGAAGAGCGACCCGGGCTGAGAGATCTCTATGTGGATACTGAGCTAGCTACTGAGCTAGCCCACTTGAGACGACAGTCTGAGCTCTCCAGGAACAATATACACATCATAGCGATGCACGGAGAACAGGTCAATAGGTTTTCATTGAGATCACTATTGGACGAACAAAGCAATCGTACAAACAAGAACGATTGGAGACAAAACGTCTGTGTGGATCTCCTTGGACTGAACTCAAGGGAACATGAGCACAATCAGGACGAGTGTCCGAACCTACTCAACCTGAGAAGCTTGTCTCCGCACTGGGCAAAATGGCTGTACCATACCCAGAAAGATTGCGCTCGATATGATACCGCAATCGGAATACTACTCTTCAAGGAGAACTTGGAAGCGATCATCAATTGGGACCTCGATAGAGACGGGGACCTTAGTATCCTTCACTCCCTAGAAGTAGAACACACGCTGGACAGATACCTACAGTTCTTAGGACTAAATGGCATTCCATCTGAGTTTGTCAGTCAGATGGGATGGGGACGAAACCATCTAGACGATGACCCAGAGAGAGAACGCTACGGTATTGTATTGAAGGGAGGACTATTCTATGAGGAGGAAATAACTAGCATGTTTCCACCCTCAGTCCTAATCCCAGAACCACGACCAGCACCCACATCGAGCCTTAGGCTGACGGCACCAGCTCGATTCTTGACGAAAGAAGATCTTGACGCCATCGCCAATCGAATCACAGAACGATCAACCGAGAACTCAAGGACACCGCCAAATCTATACCTTGACAAAAGTACGCATACAAACGACAATGAACAATCAACAACTCAAGACGATGCACCCAACCCCCAGCAGGAAATACTACCGAAAAAGGAAATCGCTACTGAAACCAGTGAGCGGACCCAGCAGTCCGTCACGACTGGTCATCTAGTCTCCTCTGCGCCACCTGCTGAGGTGCTCTACTACTATGATGATACCTTTGACGACTCAGACTCTCTGGATGGCTATGACTCTGAACTGGGAACGGCGAGATCTACTAGGCAATTCTTAGATCTGAGAAACTCTGGGGCTACGTCTAGAGAAGTCTCAGAAACTATAAATACTGGCCTAGACGACTCTCCTAGGATCCCTAGCCCATTCACCCTCTATTCGCCCCATTCAACTTATCCAAACTGGCCGACAACGACTACTCTATCATCTGCCGATACCACATCAACGCCGACAACGTCTATATCATCACCTCTGAGAAATCGATCCCAGCTATCGACTCTCTCCCCAGACTCGACAAAGGAAAGAAGACGGAACAAGGTCCTACACCTTGTAAGTACCTCTCAGAAGCCTCTAAGAGAGGACTACACTCAAAAGCTTATTAACGCCTGGAATTCCAGCGGACTCAGAAGCTCACACCGACCAATCCGAGTCCGACAAATCCAGAAAGGGATGGAACAACCGATCGAACACCAGAACCACCCAGCCCAAGCAGACGAGAGGTCGGTACCCGCTCTAAACATGCGTGATCTTACCCGACTAACTCGTTTCCTATTGGATTTCCACGAACAGCATTCAGGAATGCAGGAAAGCGGAGACGACAGTCTTCTCCCCCACAGGAGAGCCCCAGAAACTCCCCTACACCATCGCCCAAGCTCTTCCCATGTAAGGATCACTCAGTCAGTCGACAACGGGCACAGCGATACTGACGAATGTGTGGTATATAGCTCAACCGTCGACCTCGACTCTCCCTCCATATCCCAGGAGAAAGAGCCCCAATCGTACGTTTCCAATACGTCAACAGCTCTGTTCGCTAGCTTACTGCCTCTACCACAGCTCGAAAGAAGCAACGACAGACCCGAGACTTCGAGAGACCGTTCACTCAGAACGGTAAGCTCTCCCACTCGGATTCTCCTGCCCCAGCCTCCTAACATCCCTGTCCGTAGACTCTCCCATGTCTCCAGACGAGGATCTCCAGGAGGAGAATCCCGGCCTGTCCCAGATGCCGTCTCCTTGAACGATGCGTCTGTGGACACCCTAGTCAACATAGCAAGAGAAGCCGGTCTTCCTATCGACTTTTTCTCTCCTCCCAAGAACGTCTTCGCGATGCCCTTTATTCCCAGAACACAACCAGTTCGTTGGGGACACTCGCTCCCCGCTAGGCCTCGCGAACTCTTTGGACGAGCTCTTCCACATGAGTTCCCACTCTATCACACGGTTCACGGTCCCTCTCCACCAGTCTACCAACTATTCGAACCATCCAGCGCCGAGGACGTCTCCTTTCCATATAACTACACCTGTCCAGACTACCGCCACTTCGCTCCCACAGTTAACGAATGGGCCAATCAGGCAGCAGTTGCCGGTTACAACAGGGCTCGAGGCGAGCTCTATGCTCAACGACTCAAACAACATCCTGGTGAATCCGCTAGGATGGAGCTTCGTCTCGAAGCACCCTTTGCTGCTGAACTGGAACATCTGGCAGTCCTAGATGAGGGACGACGAGTACTTGCTCGAACCTATCTAGCTCACAACGCAAACGTCATACTCAACGACCACAACTCATACCCTCATTCGGCACCAGACCAGCAGGTAATCTATCGAGACGTTCCTGGATGTACCGTCCTCGTTACCGTCATCCCCACCAATCGACAGGACACGTCCCTCACTCATGCACGCTGTCACCGCCCCTCTGATGCCGTCGCCCTCTATCACATCGACAAGCTTAACGACTCCACGTCGGCTAGGCATATCTTCAACGCGCGAACTCAGGAGATGTCTCGAGTCTCCCAGTTCCACCAGCATCTCACTGGTCTTGTATCTGGACTCCCCTCGAGAGACGAAGAGTTCAACGATCGCCTCTCGGCCCTCATCTACAACTCTCGCGATCCCTTCAGAGCTCTCAACAACCTCTGCTTCTACATTGCAGAGCTACCACTTCCTCCCTTGATACGCGACTCTATCTTGCTCAGGATTAGGCCACGCATACTGTCTCTAGACCGCGAACTCGGCTACCCATGCCATGTCCCAGAGTACCCGGGTCTCTCTGAGATTCGGTACATCCCTAGGAGAAATGGCCTCGCGACTAAGGCCTTACCTTGTTTTCTCTATGACGACTTATCCTCAGACGACGAATCTCTAGGCAGCTATGACTCGGATAGCGACATCTGGTCTCCCATGATCTCAGACTCAGACGAAGATCAACTCGACGCCCTAGCCTATGAAATTGATAGCCCAGCACCTAGTTCTAGCATGCCTCCTCTTGAGCCAGTTCCTGCTCATCTCCATTCCGACTCTACTAGGTCTATCACCGCCAATCTAGGAGACCCTCCCAACTTGGGCGAGACATTCGCAGCTAACTCTCTTAGATACGAACGCTCGACAACTCCACCACTCGACAGTGAGTTGCTCATGCCCGCCCACGTCTACGACTCGAACCAATCCTTTCTCTCCAGTAGTAAGTCCTTTCCAGCCAGGCTCCCACCAGGAGGACGTACCGTCCACCTGGTCCACACTTACGGACCTTCCGTGGTTACACTACCCCCTCCTGGACAGCCAGTGGACGGAAACTCAGGAGGAAGAGTTAGCGAAGCTTCGCTCCATCCAACAGCAGCCACCTCCATCGCTCAGTTCGACCTCTCACGACTCTATCCTCCCCTGGTATTCCTCCCAGGACATCCACCCTCACGAGTCTGCCTGCAAGGAAACTTGCAAATCACCGAACACATCGCCCCGCCGACAGTACAACCCTCTCTACCACCCTGTCCTGCGACCATCGACCTCTATGGAAGACGTCCAGATGGACGAACCAGGAGTACGCGACCCAGGCCAGCTCAAGGGAGAAACTCTCACCTCCCAGCTCACGAATGGGGCAACGACAGCTTCGAAGGCAGATATGCTCCTGCCCTGGCTCAACAACCCAACCACGTCGGATCTCCCAACGATAGTAGCGCCCCTTCCACGATCCCAACCGCTCAACGATCGCCTACCCAACCAGCAACGACAATGGGTTCCAGCTCGACCTCCGACACCGGCACTGAAAGGACAACCAATATTCCATCAAGGATCCTCGAACCTCGAGTATCCTGTAAGTGCTGTTCGCTCAACACTAGCAGACGGTTTTGCTCATAAACCTCCTAGCTTCCTCGACCTCCTCTCTAGACAACCAAGATCTAGAGTCGAGTCACTCTGCCGTGTAAAGAACATGTACGACCTCACTCGCCTTCAGGACAACTCATCTCTCCCTCCATCTATTCGTTCGAGCCAGCATCGCCTGGCATATTTATTGGAACTCGCTCTCTTCTTCACTGTCAACACCATTATTCCTCTCACACTATCCTTTCAACTGCAGCTGAATTGTCATGCTGCCTCCTATCGACTCCGTGATCCCTTTCTGCTATTTATTCGCCCCTCACTTCAGATGTTCTACGCTGAGACGACTCATCCCTTAGCCGTTCTCTTGTTTCCGCTTGTAAACCTTGTACCTATTTATTTGGCCTCGTTAATCTATTCCGCTAATAATGTGTACACCGGGTGCCTGTCCAGGCAATCTAAGTACGCGTTCAGACGCAGGAAAAGAAGAACTAAGCTAACTACTAGGAAAAGGCGGCAACTGACAAGAGAAGCACTTAGGCGACAGAAACTTAAGCGCAACAAGCGCTCGGTGATCTCGGATCACCACACTCTAACTATCGAGTACCCGAGTTCCATTCTCTCGATCAGGAACACTCGCTTAGAAGAGACGCCTACCTCGGATCACCAGTTCTCCGAGAACTCCGAGAAGGAGCCGTGGCAACTCCTGCCGCCTCAACTGATCGACTCGCTTGAAGCGAATCTTTTGTATGGGGCAGGATCGCCACTAATACCAGAGTTTGAGTGCTATGTAGTAGATATGGACGACTCGGATGATGAAGAAGCCGAGTCGTACACTAATATGCTACATGCAATGGTGGAAACGTCGTCAGCCTTAGAAAAGGAAATGCGAGACGACACTATCTCAAGAACTCTGAACGAGCTCACAGAAGCCGAAGCTCTCCTCGACGGAGAAACAAATCTACCCTATGATCCCGAAGAAGGAGATCTTGTATTTTCAATGACTGAATCCGCTGAAGAAGCCGAGGTCTACGGAATGTACAAGAAAGTTGCCGACAAAGTCAAGCCTATAGTAGCTCCTATCGAGCTCAAGGATACGGTAACACGACGACTCCCTCACGATCCACTCGAGGACCTCCCTAAGGTCCCTCTCCATGCCCCCAGATTCATCCCCACTTGCAAGATATCTCGGGAACGATTGAATTCGCTAGAGATCAATTCCGACAACTACCTTACAGATGCCGAGGCAAGAATACTACAATGGGTAATACTATCCAACGAAGAAGCCATCGCATTCGACGACTCTGAGCGAGGTACCTTCCATCCAGGATACTTCTCGCCCTATAATTTCCCTGTCGTACCGCATACCCCTTGGAGCTTCAAGAATATACCTATACCACCTGGGATCAGAGATAAGGTATTAGAAGCTCTTCGTGCCAAAATTGCCATGGGTGTGTACGAACCTAGCCAGTCTGGCTACCAGTCGCGATGGTTCTGTGTCTTGAAAAAGAACGGCAACCTGCGAATAGTGCATGACCTTCAGCCATTAAACAAGGTCAGCATAAGAGAAGCCGGTGCCTTACCGGTAGTCGACGAGTTTATAGAGCAGTTCCAAGGAGGAGTAATCAACTCCGTCCTGGATCTGTTCTGGGCATTCGACGCTCGAGCACTTGCTCGCCCCAGTCGACAGATGACGGCCTTCCAGACGCCGTTTGGTCTGCTCCAGATTACAGTCCTACCCATGGGCTATACCAACTCGCCTATTGAATTTCAGAAATGCCTGGAGTTCATTCTCACCCCAGAAAATGACATAGCGCCGTATGTCGATGACATGACAGTCAAGGGACCCACTGTGAAATACCTAGACGAGCAAGGAAGACCAGAGACAATGCCGAACAGCCCAAACGTTCGACGTTTTGTATACGAGCATCTCGAGACGCTCAATCGAGCTCTCCACCGGCTAAAGAAAGCTGGGATTACCGTCTCTGGAAAGAAGATCCAGCTGTGCAAGGAAACAGTAACCGTCCTAGGTCAGCAAGTAACATCGAAAGGTCGACTGCCAACCGAAGAACGGATATCCAAGATCCTCGAATGGCCGATACCCAAGACAGTGAAGGACGCCCGAGGCTTTCTAGGAATCTGTAGCCAAGTCCGCCTTTGGATTCGCAAGTACACTGAGGTCGCCAGACCCATCCATTCCCTCCTCAAGAAAGATGCCGAGTTTGTATGGACAGAAGACTGCCAGAACGCGTTCCGTGTTCTCAAGGAGATCGTAACCCAAGCTCCTTGTCTGCAGTCCATAGACTACTCGTCAAGTCTTCCAGTTTACCTGTCGGTAGACACAAGCGTTATCGCCATAGGTTTCATCCTCTCTCAAGAGAAAGAAGACGGCCGCCGAGTCCCAGCAAGATATGGCTCGTTGCCGATGAACCAGACAGAGTCGAGGTACTCTCAGTCCAAGCTAGAGCTGTACGGACTCTACCGAGCTCTCAGAAAGTGGAGATACTACCTCGTCGGAGTCGCAAACCTCCACATAGAAACCGACTGCTCGTCCATCAAGGACATGATCAACAAACCAGACATAGTAGTCGACGCAGCTATGAATCGATGGATATGCGGTATCGCCGCCTTCCGATTCACACTGCATCACGTCCCTGGTAAAGACTTCCAAGCTCCAGATGCTCTGTCCAGAAAGAGCCATACGCCGGAAGAATACGAGCCAGAGGAGACCGATTGGTTCGAGAACGAAGAGGTCTTCCTAGCCGAGCCGAGCGTAGACTGGAAGTGTCCAGACGGACTCCCAGAACTAGACCACACGAAATCATCCCTAGCCAGAGTGCCGACCCAGATTCAACGAGGAATTTTCCACCTAGCTGAGAAGTTCGAGTTAGGTGCCGAGAAGACCCAGAAGTTGATAAACGGCGCAGAGGCCTTCATCAGACAGAATCCACTACCCTGGGAAGAAGAGAGCTGGTATCCAGATCTCACCAGGAGAGCCACAGAGATCGAGGACGAGATTGATGAAGACTTAGTCTTCGTGTACTCGTCTGAGATAGATCTCGACGTCATTCCGAGATGCGAGGCGTTTCTGTATGAAGTGATCCGGTTCTTCACAACCGGAGAAATCCCCAAAGACCTAAATACACAAAAGCTTAGACGTTTTATGAGAAACGTCACCAAGTTTTATTATGCCGATGGGATACTATACAAGAAGAACGAGTACGGCCTCCCTCAGAAGGTCGTCCTCGATCCCGACACTCGCCAACGCATCATCACCGCCGCTCACGACGACTTCGCTCACAAGGGCGAAGAATCTACATATCAAACCATAAATGTTAGATTCTATTGGCCTCGGATGAGAACGGATATACATTACCATGTCCGGACTTGCCACCTCTGCCAAACGCGGAAGGTGATCCACATGAAGAAGCCAGTGACGGTGTCGACACCAGCATTCCCCTTCCAACGACTCTACCTAGATACGATGATAATGCCGTCAGCCGGCAACAAACGATTCATCATAGCTGCGAGAGACGACCTTACCGGAGTCACCGAGCTTCGAGCCCTCTCCAGAGCGACCGCCTCAGCCGTGAAGAACTTCTTCTTCGAGCAGATCTACTGCCGGTACGGATGCGTGTGTGAGATAACAACGGACAACGGACCTGAGTTTACCTCCACCTTTGAGAAGCTCTGCCTCGATCTAAACATACCTCAAATCAAAATTTACCCGTACAACAGCAGGGCAAATGGGGTTGTAGAACGAGGGCACTATACAATCCGAGAAGCTTTGATCAGACTGTGTGAAGGCAAGATTAACAGGTGGCCTACCTTGCTTCCTCTTGCGCAGCTGGCAGATCGAATAACCGTACGTGCATCGACGGGCTTCTCACCGTACTACCTATTGCATGGATACCATCCCATGCTACCCATGGATCTCAATGAGAGATCGTTCCTAGCAACAGGATTCGCCCCAGATATGACGCATGAGGAACAGCTCATGAGCCGTATAGTCCAATTAGAGCGACGGGCGGAAGACCTAGGAATCGCCGCTAGTAATCTAGCCAAAAGAAGATTTCAATCCAAAGAAGACTTCGAGAAGAAGTTCAACAGGACTTTAATCAAGACTGAATACGAGCCAGGCGATCTCGTTTTGTATAGAGATGAAACTCTATCGAATGTGCAGTCTGTGGATCGCAAGATCAAAAACCGTTACCTGGGACCATACGTCGTAGTCGGACGCGTAAAACACGAAGGAAAACCCATAGGAGGGTACGTCCTCCGAGAGCCCAGTGGTGCCATCCTCTTGAGAGGGATAGCAACGCGTCGAATCATACCGTACCATCCCAGGAGCGCAGCACAGATTCAAGACACAGCAGACGTGAGAACGCCGAGCGCAGATGAAAGCAGCCCCAAAACCCCAGGAGAAGCCGGCACTGACTCAGGAGAAGACGAAGCAAGTGAGCCAGAGACAGACGAAAGCGACAGCGAGAACCAGTACGATGGCTCATGATCAGTGTACCGAATCTCCTAATAAGGAAAGTCGGTGGAGGAGGTAAAGCGTCGGCAGAAGCAGAAACGCTAAAGGTACCGCGTTTCCCACACAACAAGGTTGTGATACGTGAAGAGGTAAGGGTGGTATTCAGAAAATCACACAAATATTCCTTCCTCATCGACCTACCCTTCACCAACCCCAACTCCATAAAATCCCCCTCATTCTCGAATTCCTCCCTATCGACTCACGCCCTTTCTCAGGTCTCCGTCCCACTCACGAACCACCTGCACCATTCTCTATTAAAAATTCACCCACTCTCCTTCTTATTAAAAACTCTAACGACTCTACCGACAAACAACGACATGACGAAAACTGAGACTCTCGTCTCCACCACCACCGCCATCATCATCTCTGCCTGTCCGACAAACTCCCAGGACGACGCCAGTACCGCCCTCCTCTATCTCGAGAGGGTCGGTATCGCATTTCTCATCGGTCTAGGAATGATCGCCGTTAACTCGGCCTCGTTTTGGATTCAACAACACATGCGACGAGTCGAGCCAGCAACGGCTCATTCCTCGAGCCCGTCGACTCCTTCGACGTCCACTACTATGACCACCACCGCTACTACCCCCAACGAGCGTCCTCAGCGACCAGACGCGTTCGAGATCGCCCAACACGGGCTTGATTTCATGGGTGCTATGATGGCCTAGAGGCCCCAACATCTTCAATGTAAGCCCCCTCTTCCCCTTGTTTCCTCTGGATTTTGTCTGTGAACTCAGCTCATTCACTCAGCCCAACGACCACGGCCCTTTCGGCCACTCAAAATCATCTTCACGACAAATCTAGACGGATATCTTGGACAACGCCCCCCTATCTTCACTCACGGCCTAATTTCTTGGTTACAACTTAATTCTTGGTTCGTTTTCTTTATTCTTGTTTTCCTTTTGTTCCTTTATACCCCCCTGTACACCATTCGCCTTCGCTTTCGCCCATTCGCGCTTGCGCCTTGGGATTTTCATTTTCATTTTTCCTCCTTTTTTGGACCACGTGTTGGTCACGCCACCGCGTCTGTATCGACCTCCGCCCCCTCCCCCCATTAGAAGCATGTAGAAGCGTTCAATCTTGTATCGATATTCCGCTGGTTGTATTATTTGTATTATTTTCATAGTATTCTCTCTTGCTACACAAGTCTGAAGCCTATCAACATGGGAATAAAGACTAACAAAAGAGAAAGACTAAAGTCAATTCTGAATAGACCATCAGAATTGATCGCTATGAAAAATGTACATAATAACACACAGACCCACAGGGATAAATATCGACAGGGGAACCATTCCACGCTAAAACAACTTGTTTCTCTACCACCATGAACACCCTCACTACCGTCTTCCTCGTTCTTTTCATCGTCACTCTAGCTCTCCTCATCACCGAGGTCCTCTTCGCGCCCATCTGGGGCATCATCGAGGCCATCTACCAGCGTCTCCACCCTCTTCCTCACATTCCGTCATACGCATCCTCCGCTCCTCCCACGATGCCGCCGATCATTTTCGACACACTCTCATTCGAAACTCGGAACAGCCAAGTCGTCCAAGACGACATCACTTCCTACGTCACCCGATCCTCCACAGATACCTCCGGACATCAGTCCAGCAGCACCGAATCCATGCGCACCGACAACGGAACGGGGAGAAACATCTCTACGCACTCATCCAGTGCTCCGCCATCGTTTAGGCTCCCATCACCCCCTCCCCCAACCGCTCTGTCCTCGCTGCCTTCACTGTCCACAGCGCAAACCTCACGTGGCACTCACTCAACACCGGAGATCGGAATCGTAGACCCCTTGGCAGGGATAGGAACACACGGAGGACCCGTCGGAAAAACATATGGACATTCGGACTACCCTATAGAGCTAGTAGAGATCGGGAGTAGCATAATTTAGTTCTTGGTAGGATCATGTACTCCGCACTCGATATATATTGAGTGACATGGTTGCTTCCCCAAACTAAACTGAATCGAACGCCACTACCCAACATGTCTTCTACCACCAACTCCCCCACTTCTTTCCCTACTCTCCCCAAATCGCACTCGCCTCCAGCGTGGACGGCGTACCTTCTAGTCGCAGCAGTATTACTCGGGATGGGATTCCTGTTCCACAGGATCCTCAGACGGTCAACCAAGGAACGTAGAACAGTCCCCAGAGAATACCACTCACTGGGCGAACTAGAGTTCCAACGCTCGCTACCCGACTCGAACGCATCACAACCGTCGCAGCTGCCTCCACCTCGGGCAACCAAACTGCCCAGCATACCAGAAGAAGATACCCCTCCAATCCCAGTTACGAGCCGAAGAACGCACAAGAGAGCCCTGAGCGAGGTCGCTCAGACGCACACCATACGCCTCCCCGCCGATCCACGACGAAACTCGACGCAGCTATAAGAAGATGATTGGTAAGAATCGTCAATACAGCATGCCGTTATGACAAAGTGGATAACATGCTGACCTGGTTGTCAGGATGTCCTTGGTTCAATCCCAGGACGGTGCATTGAAATAGAGAATTGTGAAACTTTTTTGAGCTTCTTATAGACATTAAAGTAGAACAATTCTTCTCTATTCTCCCCCCTTCTCTTTTATATTTCAACCCAAGAATTAGCCGATTGAGTTGGTCCGAAGTTTAGCAGAGATAACCGCGAGGTTTGCATCCGGGAGTATGCTTCTCTTTTGTATGGGGCAGATGTCGCGAAAATCAGCGAATTCCTTAGTTGTACCCCTCGGTTATCACTGGCAAACTTCTACCCGAGTCCTGAGATCAGCTTACATCACCAGGACTCACCAAAACCCCTTCCGCGTCACTAACTGAGCAACTGCTCGCTTCCACATCCCCAGATAGGCAATCGCAGCTTCGCACAGGCCGTCACAGCTCCTCCCAGCCTCACCCAGCCTCGCTCAGCCGCACGCAGCCTAGTACAGCCTACCAAGAGCTGTACGAAACACTCACAGCCCATACGAGCTGTGCGAAACACACAGCATGCCCTAACGTGTTTCATGCGCCCCAAGCACCTTCCGTGCGATGCGCAGCCCACATACGAGTGAAACTCGTCTCACACTGCTCTGAAGCTATGTCTAGGCTATGCTCTAGCTATGCTCAGATTCGCAGCCCTCCTCCCTCCTTCCACACTCCTAGTCAGTAGTAGTCATATGTACAAACAGCTACAAACAAGCCTGGAAATGTATAAAAGGAGAGAGCAAAGTCCTTGGAAAGGCAGTCAAGTTGAAGTAGGAAAAGTCCCCCTTCCCTTACTCAAGAGTCAGTTGTCTGCTCTGCTCAGAGAAGCACGAGAGAAGCTACTCACTAGCCCCCAAGTCTCCTCCAGTTTTCCCCTATTCAGTCCTAGATAGTTCGCTTGTTGCTCAAGGTAGCCAGCAAGGTTCTATATCCCAGTCTAGATAGTTCGCTTGTTGCTCACGGTAGCCAGCAAGGTTCTATATTCGTTTCCAGTTTCAGTTCCGTGTCGTCCCGAGTGTCGACTTTCCAGTTTCGTTAGTTCGCTTGTTGCTCACGGTAGCCAGCAAGGTTCTATTTCCAGTTTCCCTCAAGTTCCGTGTTGACCCGAGCGTCAACTTCCTCAAGTTTCCCCTCCACCACAGCCGATCAGGAGAAAAGTCTCTTTGGTACGCTTCCTTTCTATCCTATTCATTACCTCACTAACTCTTTGGATTCTAGTAACACTCCCTTCTCTCAACGAACTCAATCCGAGCACTGCCTGTTGGACAGAACCTCACGCATCTCGGGTGAACCTTGAACTTATATTGAGAGATAAACAACCCCAACAACACCCCCACCTGATACAGCTTACTTACCTGAGCCAGCCGAAGGCGGACTCACGTGACTGTACCTGGTAAAAACAGTTCAAGTCTTCTATCCCCCCCCGACAACGTATATGGAGAAACTCCACTCGTTTGAAAGGAGCGGTGAAATCATGGTTCGTGCCGTGGATCTGCGCAAACGTATGGTAGATGCCGAGGACCTTGCCAACCCAGAAAGGATATTGTTCGTCGTCCAATTCTCCGCTGAGAATCATGATGTCCGACTCGCCGTTTGAGCGCACCAGATCCTGACCGTACCTCAGATCGTAGGTCGTATAGTTCAGACGCATGAGCTTGTGCGGATAGAGTTTGTTGCGTTCAATATTGACCTGGGATCGTGTCTGTGGTGTAAAGATTCTCTGGTCAGCGTCCCTCGATATACCGAACTCCTCCTGGATGATGTAGTTCTTTAGAGCCACCTCAAAAAACTAGGTCGACCAAAGGGATAAGCTAGCTGTTATCGGCGTGAGTTCAGTTCAGGTAGCTCACCTGGAAAGCTGGGTCGTTCGCTTTGTTAAAGAATAAAGGTCCTATCTTGATTGTGTTCCTAGTCGTCTCCGAAATCTGGTAGTGTCGTCGGGGATCTCTAGGTGGCAGTGGTTCGTCCGTTATCGCAGGCATCCCTGAAGTCGTGCAAACCTGATCCTCTTTAGGGTTTTCCTTAGCCACCCCGCGTTTGAGCTCTACAAAATGCCGTCTTCGAGCCTCCTGCAAGGTAACTTGGCTAATAAAATCGGGGTGTTTGTTCGTCATACGGTAGTAGCGCTTGACTGAGCAGTGCTCCAATTCGCCCTATAAAATTGTAGAGGCGTCAGATAATATCTCAGTAAGAAGGATCGCGCTGACATGTTGGGTGCTATAGTTGTCTGAGGTGCCAGAACGATAGAAATACTCCGGATAATGCCCCATGGAGTGCAATTTAATCGTGCTCAGGCTGAAGGTCTTGCCCTTTCGTTCGCTGTCATCGTCTTTTGTTGAGTTTGGTGCTTTCTTCTGACTATTTGACTTGCTACGCGACTTGGCCTTTCGTTTAAGTCTGGATTGATACGCCCTGATTGACTCCTTCGTATCTGAAAAGTCCGTGGTTGCCGTGTCCGCGAACTTCCGCAGATTTTGACCGAGAGACTTCAGAGCGTCTCTCTGGGCTTGGATGGTCTGGTCGTGATGCATGCGTAGTTTGGCGAGGCTAAGCCATGTAGCCATATCGAAGAGTAAATCGAGGATGAGGTCCTGATGCTTTAACAAGAAAAGCCCTTCGAAACAGGGAATACAGCACTTCATGGCCTTACGTTAGTTCAAGTGCCGTTAAGCGGGCATAAAACTTCACCTGTATGAGGTCCTCGTAATCATGGCCCGTCATCTGTTTGAGTTGTGAGACGTCACTCGGGAATCTTCGTATTTTGCCTCTCCCGTACGGAGGTACTTTACTAAACCTATAAACAAAAAACCACATCAGAATGGAACAGGCTCTAATTTGAAACTTGAGGAGAGCGGATACCTGCTGTCCAGGGCTGTAACGCAATCGTAGGATGGGGTCGCCTTGCACTCAAGCATCGACATGAGGTGTTCCATAACACTCTTAGCGTTTCCCAGCTCGAATTCGTGGAGGAAATCTGGGGAAATGAGTTCGAAGCGATTGATTCCGTGAGGAAGGAGCTTCTCTGAGAGAACGTTCTAACGAAACACACCTGAGCCATCTATCGACATATGAATATGGGAGAATAAACGTACCCTCACGGGAATCGCTGAGTGCGACAGCAAATCCTCTACCGGCTTACTCGTGACGCCTTTACTCTGCTGAAAAATGAGGGCTCTGGCGCGTTCAACGTCTGCCCTGAGATCCTCAGAATCCTTCCTCACTGGCGCCTTGTCCAGATGTGAGCCGACGTATCGAATCTTCTTCTTATGAACAAGGCACGAGGTGCACGGGAAATTCGATAGATATTTGATGGAGGCGAGTCGTACTCTGTTGATAACGATGTAAGTGATGTAGGGGTTAAAAACAGATAAAACGTATACTTCTCTGGATAGTCGGCGGAGAAACCGCTGAGACGAGGATACATAACGCGAGTGACACCATCCGCAAACTTTACAGAGGACCCATTCTCATAAGCGTGCATGAAACTATCGTCTAGAATGACACCCATGACCAGTTGAAAGAGGTCCCGCCGACAATGAGTAATCGTTGCGGCTGAAGGCGATTGACCATAATTCGCGTCGTACTCCCTCTTGAACGCATCGGGCAGCTTGAGACGAGATGTCAATATACATGGGTAAACAACAGGGAGGATAACGTACCGATGGTATATAACCTACGTGATGCATAGGGTGCAGAGAAGGGCGAGAACGGTCGTACTTGCTTTGGTTGACGATAGCGAGGTAAACCGGCCAGACGGAGTGACGACCAAATATGGTAGGCTTGGTTTCGTCCGACCAAAGCTGAATCAGACAGACGAAAGCGTTGCCCGAGTCATCCTTGGCGAATACCTCCCTCTCCATCATCCGCATCCAGGATCCAGTGTATCCCTCAGAGAGTACTCTGACAGCGGGTTCCAGGGGTGAGGGGCGCCAGTAGAGCTCGAACGCCCTCAGCTCAAACGATAGAGCCTCAGGCTGGCTGAACACTGATTCTAGCACCTTGACTATGGATTGATGCCAGATACCTTTGACCACGATGCATGGCGCATCTTTTTCTGATGCAAAGGAAAAATCGGACGATGGTGGAGGAGGTAACCGTACCTTTACGCAGCTCTCCTGCCAACCGTCTTGCGCTCTGAATAAAGCTGCTGGCTCCGATTTCCCTTGTGTAGCAGGAAAGTTTGCCCCTACTTCCTCTGGGAGACGTTTCTTACTTGGGTCTAGTTTTCTAGCCTCTCGCCTTGCTTCGAATCCATCAAAGTGGGCAGGCGAGAATGTTGGTTTTCGGAAATATTCGACCAGGTCATTCAAGGAGCTGAGGGACACCTGGGACTTCTTGATCGTGTAATACCACTGCAGAATATCAGCGATTGATTGGTTCTTAAACGGATGAAAGGGTGGCTTTCCAGGGTCTTCCCCGTCGTCGCTAGAATCAGGTGGTGGACTTGAAGGAGGGCCAGAATCTGGATCCGTTGCCGGACTTGAAGGGGCGACAGATTTCGGCACTGAACCTGAAGATGAGGAGGGAGAATGTGGAGGCCTTTTCTTGGGTTGGACGGTTGGAGCGATGTAGTAGTATCTGCGAAACATGCCCCATCGGTCAGGGCGTGTTTGGAAAGCCTGAACACGACCTGTGTTATTTCTTGGGGCGTCGGTATGTTGAGCTGCGGAAGTAGGTCGATCCGTGATCACAGCTGCAGTAGCCGCAAAAGCTTCGAATGATACCCCTCCTGAAGAGAAATGTGCCAGGTTTGGTCTCTGGACAGAACCTGTTTGATTCGTAGCTTGACTAGACCGTGGAACAGAGGGACTACTAGGGTCAGACAAGATTGGAAACACGGCTTAAGTGAGATGTGGGCATACCTCGAGATGAAGGGAATCTGAGACGTATCAGACTCGAAAAGCTCGGCCAGGTCACCCTCTGGAGAGGAGAGGCGTAGGAGCCGAAGATCCTTCCCATGGTCGGAACCTTCATCCTCTAATTCCTCCTGAACGGATGGGGATCCCGATACACCAACGCTGGGAGGTGGAATTCCTCTTTCCCCAGACAAGAGTGCTTCTGTATTCGCATGGACATTGCTTGACGGCAATACATCAAACTCACGCAGCCACGAAGGGTCTCGGGCTGAGTGAACGGCGGGTAGGAACAGCCCAAACTGCGTAAGAAGATTCCGATTAGTGCTCAGTACGGGGTACAACGGAAAAGGAAGTGGGGAAGAAGGGTACCTTGTTCGGCTCCGAGAAGCTCATGCTAGATGTCCCTTCTTCGATGTCGTCTATGACAGGGCGCTCGTTATCCTGGTCCAACCGTTGTTTCTTGGTGGATGGACCCTGGTTGTGCTGGACATACTTTGCGCAGTGCTTGCGATGTACCTTCATTGCCCGTGAAGATCCAAACCCCCTAGAGCAATACAAACACATTAATTCCTGCGAACCGTCATGAATCACGATGTTACCCGAGAGATGAAGGGAGCATCACACATACCGCATCCGCTTTACGTTTTTTTCCCTGTGAGGCCATTCTGTCTACTGCTTCCCTCAGAGGATTTACTCCCGAATTCGGTCTAAACAAATACGTGTAGCTACAGGAAGCTGAGAAATATTCTATAGCAGAATAACTACACCCCTAGTATGGTCTGTACAGTCCGCTGAAAGCTCTGAGAAGAGGGAGGGGAGATGGGGCGGAAGAGTTCAAGAGAAGAAGCGACAGGGGATCCATAACGTCGGGTCCATAGTAATAAAGTGGGATGGGAAGTCCGTGTGAACTACGTATTTGGAAGCAAGGGATTGGCAGAAGACGAGCCAGGAGCATATCCAGACCAGGCTTCTATCACCATAGAATAAAAGACTGATCGGTGAACTAGTCAACCAGAGAAACCAGCACAACTCGAGGGTGAGCCCAACTGCGCCTCCATCGTGCGCGAATGGGGAATGGGGGCATAGTCTTCATGGGAAGACGTCTCCACGCAGTGCGTCTGACGGATAGTGCTGGGCAATGAGGATATAGGAAGAAATTCGAGACTTGAGAACTGCGACATACCCATTTGATCTGTATTTCCGTGAGTTGCGACGCAGAAATCTCCTCTGATCCCACCCAGAGGGCCATCCGGGTTTTCCAAGAGCCTGCTAATACACAGCTGTTGCGATTCTAGGACGCCAGTGTCGATTCAAAGATCCGATGAACGACCGACAGGAGGGGTACTGACAGCGTATACGTATTCGCTCCCTTCGAGAGCTGGAATCAGCGATCGAAGGCCACCGAGGTCGGCTCTGACAAACTCGACACCGCAGGCCTTGAGTGCCAATGCCTTCTCTGAGTTGGTATCCCTGGTAATTGCCTGAACCTTGAATGTGCTGTTGAGAAGGAGGTGGTCTATGACCGATTCGCCTATAAACACCGGTCATGAGTCGAGAAGAACGAAGATCGAGAAGTGGAAGCTGGCATACCAATTTTACATCCATCATCCCAGCACTATCTTCCTTGAAGCATCGGAGCAGGGTCTCCCTCTCACCCCCAAGAGTTTGTCGATGCATATAGCCTGTTGCGAATCTGGGGACCAATGTCGTTGTATGCGGGATGTCCGAGTCATTAACATCAAGAGAGGCGATGGGTCGATTAAGGCCTGTATGTTCCCAAATGGGTTGTATACTGGATAGCAGCGCGAGATGGTGCAGGAAACGCATCTTGGGACACGATATAGGAACGGATTATGGAGGTGGTGAAGGTAGGAGGGGAGGAGAAATAAGCGCCCATACATGACGTAAGCATAGTCTTGAGCCGCGGACAGGCTGCCGTGGGAAACCATCTCATATAATATCAATTTATTCGAGTCTAAACAAGGTCGCACAACGTATCTTGAATTCCATACGATATCATGAATACAAGTGAATTAAATAATAATGTTCAACTACAAACTACACTAAGAACGAGGACGTCATAAGGAAGGAGACTCTACAAAGGAACAAATGCGTGGGGATGACTATACGATGCAAGAGGATGAGCGATGTAAAGAGAAGTGAAGTAGGAATACATTGGATTGTCCGGCAACATGATAGCAAAAAGAAAGCGAGAGGGAAGGAGTGTGGATACAGGAAAGCACAAGGTCACCATATCGAAGGCATAGCGAAAGCAAACATCTGGGCTTGAGAGGATTAAGCATGGATACTTTTTCAGATCGTATTGAAAGGCATGGAGAGGAAGAGGCAGAAACAATCTTCGCCGAGTTATCATCAAAGCCCGCTGCAGTCCGTGGAGAAGAAGTGGAAGCAGGGGAGGGAGTGCCAGAGTTGGTATCCGAATATGATGGCGTATCCGGAGTCGTAGGAGACGAAGAATGAGACGAGAGGTGGGAGGGTACCGCAGTGTTAATGGGATGTGGGGGTATCGAAGAAGTGGGGGAGGGCTCTGGTGGTGATGACCTGTGCGCATTGCCGAACATGGGGATAGCTGGTAGTAGCATTGGGTGGGGGCTTTAGAAGAGTTACCAGCACTAGCACCCATGCAAGACGAACGTGACGTACACTAGACCGATCTTGGATGGAGGGAGTAGAGAGTGGGATCGAGAAAGTCGTCAAACCTGTCTGACGGAGGCTCGATCCGTAACGACTCGATCTTCTCTAATAGATCCCCGGGTGACACCTCGTAATTCACCAGTATCCTTTCAAACGCGGTCTTGGTAGTCTTGAAGTCAAGCGTTGGGATATAATCAGGCGCGGACTCAAGTTCCCGCTCGGGTTCCTGAGCATCCGCCGCAGCTTCCTCCTGGTCCTCCCTATATTTCAATAACCTCAGAAAGCACGCCGAGACGTGGAGCAAAGGTTGCTATGCCGAATCAGAGCGCTTTTCAAGTTTGGGATTTGAATGCATCTTACCACAACCATGGTTTCTAGAACCGTAACACGCGAAGTCTGATTGTCAGTTGGGTTAGACACCCTGAGCTCGTACTCATCGTCGATGCTTTGGATTATCTCCATAAATGCCCTGCATGCAAACTTGATCTGCTTCGACTGATGATCAGGGAAGCTATGACCTTCTATGTAGCTAAATGGGTCGGTAACCCGACAGAGTGTAAGATAAATGCCCATCGCCACCAGGATTTTGACGTTCTCCATACGATCCAAGCGGTAAAGTTCCATATTGTACTGGACTACGTGCCAATCTATGAACATTGATATGGAGTCAATAGAGTATAGAACTTACTGTCTTCGTTGCATTTGTTCGCGGTGAGGAAGACAGAGACAAGCCGACAAAACGTAGATATTTCACAGCCTGAATGAACCTCGTTGGTCGGGTCACTGTTCATGGCGAGAAGCTGGAGAGAAAAGGCCCAAGAGTCCAATAGGCTGGACCTCGTATAGAAGTGTTGTCCTTGAAAAAAGCCAGTCTTCGTAGTATACACGGCGTGGAGAGTTCCGGGAGGCATGTACCTTTGAGATCCTTCAGAACCCTTGTCTGTGAGAGCGAGTAGAAACTTACAGTGTCTTTTTTGAGTCCAACTTGACGATCTGCCAGTGGTAATCCTTCAAGTCAGTGCCTCGTGGGTCGAACCGATACACGTAGGAGAGGTGACGCTGGGAACCTGAAGACTCGATCCGTGCTTTTGCCAAAGCAAAGAATTTAATGGCATCTATGCCATTTACGCTGGTGCAAAGGCCGTTCGCGTCACCGTGGATGGTTGAGTAGGATCCGAATAAGGACCAGAGGAACCAGAAATAATCCTTCTCCCGAAGACCATCGGCAAACAGGTCCCGAGGATATATGTCCTCTGTGTATAGCCAATAGTTGAAGGCACCGAATGATCTAGAAAGCGTAAAGCAGCTCAGCATCCATCTCCACTAAAAATGTGCCACTTACTCTACGATCTTGTTACCCACGGGAAATTTCGTAACCGGTAGGCTCAGAGCGTTGAGGACACGGTTCTCTGATGAACCCTTGATAGCGTCGGGCAGCGTAGTCGTTATATACGATGGGTTGCCGTCCTTGTCTCGATTGGTATGATCTGTAGACTTTTGCTCAGTAAATATCATAACAAGCGAAACAGATCCTCTCACCCTGGACCACGATCGACCGATTTCCTATGCTGGCCTTGATCTCGTCAGCGGTATGCGACCCCTCAGGCTTTGCCGACGTAACGACAATCGGGTGTTGGGCCAGAATCTTCTCCCGATCTGTATTCGATACTTTCTTGAACTCTGACGCTAGATAAGTCTTGACAAACTTGGTTGATTTGTTGGTCATTTCTATAATAGCCGCCCACTGGTCTCGATCCTTCTCCGTCTGAAAACGAAAGATATCCTTCTCGTACTGGAGATCGAACGTTTTCCTAGGATTCTATAGACGGCATCAGAAAAACGCTTGAAGAACGCTATGCTAATTCACAGACTTACCGGAGGTACTTCTTCTGTAGCAAACTCGACTTTGACCTGAGCCTTTGGCCCTATCTCATCGTAGTTTAGTCGTTGGCCCCACAGGGGAGGGCGAGACGTGAAGGCGACTATTTCAACCTCTGAATCCGAACTGGACTCGACCAAACTGGGTGTGGTACTCTTGTGTTTGGATTTATTCCTTTTACCATTCTTCGAATCTCCATCCTTCGATTTGGGCTTAGAGGGAACGTTGGTCTTAGGCTTAGAGGGAGCGTTGGTCTTGGGCTTAGAGGGAACGTTGGTCTTGGGCTTAGAGGGAACGTTGGTCTTGGGCTTCGAAGGGACGTTGGTCCGACCCTTGACCGTTTCCGTCTTCTTCTTTCCTGTATGAGCTGAGAGTTTGTGAGCGGTTGTATTCCGGGATAAAAATCATACACATACGCTTAGGAACCTCTGGAATCGTATCCGAATCAAGATCGGTCAGATCTGATTCGCTTTCTTCGTTCGCATCAGACGGAGGGGAATCCATGTGCTCGTCGTCGTCGTCGTTAGCAATATCATTCTTGCCGTTATCGTTATCGTCGTCGTCTTCGTCCTCAGAATCTGGTATAGCGGCGGAGCGTAGACGTTTCTTCGGTGGTTTGGGAGCCGCTACATCCCCTTCCTCATCGGCATCACCGTCACCCGTGTCCCCAGGCTCTTCATTCTGGTCTGGGCATGCGTCCTCCTCTTCATCACGTTCGTCTCCATCGATGGAAGCGGGAGCCTCTGGTGGACAGTTGCCCTGCTCTGCTCGTTCTTTGTCAGTCGCTCCTTCTATGCTGCGTACCCCAGACCCATCCTCACCTTCCTCCCGTTGGGTAGAAAGGGCCTCCTTATCGATATCCATCCGCGAGTCAGGGGGAGACTCAGGTTCGTCTATAGAGAATTGAGCACTTCCTCGCGACTTTATCATGGTATGAACCTACGTAAGCGACGTCGTTTAGTCTCACGTTCAACTGTATCTTCCTCATAAGAGGTACCACTACTCGAGGGAAGGCCTGATCCTGGGATGTTGTATTTTCGAGGGGGCATGCAGTCTGGGTGGATCTTAAGTATGCGAGTACGCAAGGGGGCCTTGGTACTTGTCACTCGGAACTTCACTCGAGGTGGAGGCCCTGTCTCGGAGCCCAATACCTCGCACTGCATGACAGGAGCTGTAAAGTATTGTGATGAAGATACGAGTCAAGAGATTGAGACCAGGAGGATGAGAGGATGAGGAAACGTACCTTGATCCTCTTGCAATGTGAAGGAATCAAGTTCTACTGTTGCCGTCTGAGTGCCTTCCGCATTTTCTAATACATGCAGGGCCTCATTGAGGACTTGTACGGGTATGGTTCAGAAAGGAACAGAACTTGTCGGCCAACATAAATACTCACATTTCCGCAGAGGTGCCACATCTTTGTAGTATAGAGTCTTCAAGATGTCATTGAGACGAATCCCTTGAGCGGTTTCGCCTGACAGTTCCCACAGAGTACGCCACATGGTTTGCTCGTCCTCAAATAAAAAAGGAAGCCCATGCCGTTCAAAGGACTTTAGATGCGACTCCGCCACCTCAGATGCCATGCCGACCTTGGGGTCGTTGTGAGACTGCGATCTTGATTTAATCTAAGGTCAAGCACACCTTCAATAATTCGTAGCCGCCGAAATGGCGGTCCTTCGAGTTGAAATCCATCGGCGAGAGGAGGAGTAAAGGACTCCCAAACAGAGCCAGGCATACAGGAGTATACATCTCGTCTGTATTGCCGACCATCACTTGCTCCACCTGCTTCTTAACCCAAACCGGTACCTCTTTATCATCTTCAATGTAATTAAATACCCTGGAAGAACCATAAACATTAGCGTTTCTGCGGAGGAATAAAGATATATATACCTCGCAGCTCCTGTTTTTATTTGGACAGCAGTGAAGAAGCCCTGTTGCGGGGCATCATCAGCACAAACCTGTTCAGCGATACTAAAGAAATCTTACGTTTCTTAACATCCTAAAGAAGGTGATTGCCCGAAGGAAGTGAGCTTGGATCTGGTTCAAGGAAGCCGCCTTCTCGTATTCTGATCCTGAGTTCACCATCATGACACCATAAAGGAGCTGTTGATTCGCCTCTGGCATCGTCTTGAACCAGTCCATGTCCTCGAGAGTTCCATGGACATCGACACACAATTGTTCCGGATTTAGGCGGAGGTTGGAGAGGAGAGAATTAACCTGTGGATACGCATATATAAGGCTTACAACGCGAAGCAGACTAAGAGAACCATGCTTACCGCTCTCTTCGACTTTCCGTGTCCGGTGAAAGGCAGATTCAAGAGTACCTGACTCAATATGGACTCATTTTCATCAGGGCTACCCCAATCCTCGCACCAGCGACCTTCCATAGGCACAGTGAAGTTGATATCCTCAGACAGCGTGTACAGGATCCCTAGTAGTTTATCCAAGGCGAGATAAGGAGCCAAGAGCCGAGGTATCCACCAGCCGCGTTTCTTGTCGATGATGCTTTCACCGTTGTGGGCTGACATGAGGATGTCGATTGCGCCGTCGCTGGAAAAATCGTTGTGCTTCGCGATCAGCCAACTTGTTTCGAAGAGCCATAGGTCCGATACAAAACTCTGTAAATTTCATGAGCCCCCCATACGAACGGCGTTGGGTGAGGATGCTTACCAGCATAAATGCTTCCTCCCCAGTTGAATAATTATCCCGAATAGTGTATGCCGATAAATTCCGGCGGTAGTCATATTGACTAAACCAGAACCAACGATTCTGCAGCCGCAGATTGCGAAATATGGGGTGTTCGGTGATTACACGGACTGATTATGGCTTAGTTACTGTTATGTATCACTCAATCAAGTAATACGCGTACAGGTAGTATTTGTTTCGCGTTTGAAGCGTGCAGACGCGTTGTATTCTTGATCCTGATCTGAAGTCATAGTGGGGTATGTAGTGAGTCGAGACGAAGTGAGAAAGGCTTACATAAACATCAAAGGATCAGTCTTGAAGGTCGCGGCCGCATCCGTGGGAAACTTGAGATCGGATGTTCGGTACGAAGA